>SHCU01000059.1:93292-105417 GCA_004307685.1 Ceratina australensis | reverse complement strand
AGTGCATCTGAATTTTTCGATAAAAATCATGCTTCCTCTTGAAAGCATTATCGTCCAGAAACAAAGCGTGTCAATACCAATTCTCGCGAAGTAGAGTTCACCTGCGGTGCCGGTGTTCACGAATACTACAGGCGATTATACAGATGAGAGGCACAGGGAGTGAGAAAGATGCAAACGTGGATCGAACGCGGTTTGATTACATTGCGACGATTAACGTGCAAGAGCCGAAAGTGAGTTATCGAAAATCGGGCCCGACCCCGATGTCACTTCAAAAATTCTCGCCGGTTCCTCTCTGACCGTGGCCCGGGCATAATCGATTTGACTTTAGTAAAATTGATTTTGTACGGAAAATGGCAGTGGTAAAATTCACGCGAGCTTCTCCTCATTGATACACGTACAATGCGATGACACTTTATTGTTCCATTGATAATCGATGTGACGGGCATCATTATAAACATGTTTTATATTCTGAAGATAATAATTGCATTGCTAAAGCAATTTATTTGTGTAACTGCACGAATTTTTATTATAATAACCTTTATAATTAAATAAATTAGAATTATGAAATAAATATTATAATACGAAAAGACACTATAAAATTTCAAAATAACACTTTAAGTGTACAGAGTCCGGAAATAAGTATTGTTGTATTTTTTAAAATGAAATTATTTCAATATTGAACCTAACTGCATAATATTTTGTACAACGTCAATAAAAAATTGAACGATAATATTAACCCTTTATACTCGAGAGGTGACTCACGGTCACTATCTGTTTTATAAAATAATCGTTGTATAGGGAAATAATTATTGCTTCAATATGTTATTGATTACATTAAACTTAATTATTAAAAAATTATTAATAATTTCAATACATTAATTTGTAGTTCAAGAAATATTTGTGAGAAAATTCTTCGAGCGCAACAGATTAAGATTACCTAAATGTTTCGGAAACGCGAAGAGAAATTGGCTTAAATCATCAATGGCAGAGGAATTATCACCATTGGCCGACATTCCGGGCGTGCGAGAAGCGGCAGGTACCCGACAACTTTCATTCCTTTTATACACCTCCCATTCACTGCTCGGCCAGCGCGGGTGGGATAAAAGTTCGTCGGGCGACTCGCGAAATTATAATTCGAAGCTCGTGACCGGACTAACTCCGAGTCTGAAGAAAGAGGAACGAGGGAGACGCAGCAGCCTGCCTCTTTGGTTCCGCGTGGTAGCAAGCGGCCGCGGTTAGAACATGATTTCTGGACCCTTTGATTGCTTCGGCTTCAGCCCTGGCCCGTGTATGCTCATTTGCATAGGTCGGAGCCTGCGCTATGTTCGTTTTCAACGTGCAGACTTCCGCTCGCTCGCGTCGGTGCGCAACCGGCTTCCGTCTCTGCCGCCGCGCCGCGCCGCCCTGGTCAAGCCCTGGAATAGGTTATTGCGCGGCGCAGATTTAACATTCCCAAAGCGTTTATCGGCGTACGCGGCCGGTTACAGAGAACCGTTGCCGGGTAGTATAAAGGTAATCAAAGGCCGAGAATCCGGCGTCGGAACGATTGATTGCATTCCAGCAGGGTCGGGGTGGAGCCGGAATATTTCCCAGTTCGTTATTGGCAATTACTGTCTGTCGGTCATCTCGCACTCCTGCCGATCGAGTTTTATATTACCTCGTACAATCGCCCGGTTTAATCTGTTGTTTCGGCGCCGTTTCGAAATAATGGCTACAAAAATACGGAATGGAACGCGGTCTCCGTTCATTCGTCAGGACGCAGCGAGGACATTGAAAAAGATAACGGATGCTAATTGAAAATGTTAGGGATGCTTGAAATTATAATAGAAAATAATATTTTGATGCATCCTAGCAAATTAGTTTAACGCTAAAGCTACCACGTATGGTCAAAATGGCCCCCCATAAATTCTTCTACATAGGAGAAAAATAAAACAGAACTGGTTTTATCATATTGTTAAAATCGTAACTCTGATTTAAACCGATATCAAATTAAAACACCAATGTTAATATTAAATAGCACTCAAATCTTAAAGATATTAAAATAATATATTAGTGTGCAAGTTCTGTCGATAGGTTTAGTGTTAAAAATTAACTTGAGTTACTTTTTAACTTAGTTTCATCATAATAATCAAAATTCATTTATTATTTATATCCGTTCTGATCTCATTTTAGGTCAATATATCCGATTTTTCGTAATTTTTACTATTTCAGGTGATTAATAAAATCAAGCGAATTCGATGGAAAGAAGCAAAATTGACTTTACTCCAACATAATTTCCCATCAACCGTAAAACAAAGAATGGCTTTAACCAGTAAATCAACGCTAGCAGCAGCATTTTTGCTTTTACCCCGCGTTTGTTCCAGCTTTGAATTTCACCAGAACGTTTCCAATGTAAATTCGTCCGGATTTTTCCCCGCACGACAGACTATTTATGCAACGGGCGACGCAATTCACGATAAATCGTCTGGCGTTGAAAATCGCCACAGGCGATAATTAATACCGAGTACGCGATTATTGCTTGTATCCTGTATATTTAACGGTTTGTTATTCGCCAGTTCCACTGCACGCGATATACGGGCTCGCTCACTCTAATATGGAGTACATGCCTGATGTGGGATACCGCAACATTAGAGAATTCAGGTTAACCCGGATATGATACATCCGATCACTCACAGTTTTAAATAGTAAACGTATATAATTGAGTTCGCATTAATATAATTAATATAATTAAAAAAACTTAACAGCAAAAGAAAATGGTAAGTAGATAATCGAATAAATTTTTTTGTATTTCCGAAGCTAATTTTTTAGCTAATTTACATTAATTTAATTTAAACGTCTAACAATAAAAATTTAATGAATTACAAGAATTACATTTACGAATTACATTTTAATTTAAATAATTCTTATTAGAATTCTTTTCTTATACAACGATCGGAAAGTATCCATCGATGGAATTCTGATAATTATAATACTAATGTTTATTTCATGTAAGAAAATACTTTTGTGTAAAAATGTAATCTGAACATTCAAACTGAATTTGAACTGTCCAGATGGTGCTCGACGATTTAGTAGCTCGAACCAGCGATAAGAAAATTGTGTCTGATGTCAGGGTAGTAGGGAATATCACTGTTGGATTCCATGACGCCGAGATTTCCGATATTGGGTGTTATGACTTAACACGAGCATCGCGCCGCGCTGTTCTATGAATTGAAAATCGATATTGGTGATTTGCGTACCATTAAATATGACAAATTGAGGAGATAGTATCTCGCGGTTTTATTATTATTAACCCAAATTGTGCAGAATTGAAAGTAGTGATCTATAACTAATAATTTTGATAACACATCTTTTTGCTTACGACACGTAAAGTGAATAAAAAATACCCTTGATTTACTTTGTATCTACAATAATTACATATTACTACTGACACTTTTATATTACCCAATAGAAGAAATATGAATGCGACCCGATGTTGGCGTCTCTGTCCTGGCACGAAAGTTTTGAGACATCCGCGCGATAAAAATTCTATCTTCTAATCCGTCGGAACGTTTTCCTTCCATCCAGGTTCGTTCGAAGGCAATCTCGTTCGGAGTGGCCATTCGAATAAAGAACCACTGGTGCGGTGCGGTGCGGTGTTCGCGAGATTTCGGATTTCCACGTCGGCGAAGCGCGGCTGGCGAGCAGCGTAGCGCACCGGGGTCTGTGTGCTGAATCATGCACGAACAGAGGTGCAAAAGGAACAGCGGAAGAAGAGACGGGACAATATCGGGGAAACGAGAATCGTCGAGAAGAAATAAAACCGCGTCGGTGGTTCGGAGCGCAGCGGACACGGTCAACGTACACAAAGAGGGAGAGACAAGCGTCTCACGGAGAACGAGAGAGAGAGAGAGAGAGAGAGAGAGAGAGAGAGAGAGAGAGAGAGAGAGAGAGAGAGAGAGAGAGAGAGAGAGGGGCTTGTCTCTCTTCGAAGAAACCTGCGGGAAACGGCACACTCTCCCTCAGGAAATTCTGTAGAAGAACGAACCCAATGCCTGCGTTTAATTGCGTGAACCGACGATTCGACAACCGGGGCTCCGCTTTTACGGCTCATTTTTGGCGACGTTCAAATGAAACATCGAATATAAGGACGACGTAGGAAATAAAAAGGCCGGGGCCGAGGGAACGAGCACGTAAAATGAGAGGCTAAGAAGACGCACAGGGGCAGGGGCGTAAAACGCGCGGGAACACAAATAAGGAATGGGTGGAGAAAGAAAAGGTAACGCGAGGGCGATTCGACGTGCGGTCGAGGGAAGATTGAAGAGGGCGCCCCGAAACGAAAGTGGAAGTTTCCGTTTTTACGACGGAAAACTGCTGCTCCGTTTAATGCACCCTGTAGTGTTTTAGGTGGTAAGAAGTTACGAGAGAGGGGCACGAATGATGGGGTTTAGATGCGATGAAGAAAGAGGGGTATAAAAGAACTTTTCCTTAACAAACATTATCGTACACCCTCGGGTGATAAAAAGAATTGTTAACAAAATCCTCCTCTCATTGTTTGATTCCGTAGTAACTTAAGATACGAGCAATGCGATCACTCATTTTTGTTCGAAGTTTGAAAAACCAATTCCATTTACAATCTTAATACCTTTATCACTTTTCTAAAATTGTGAGCCGAAAATACCTAAAAATGTTTTTTACAATGAGAAAGTCTGTTGTGTCGTGTTCACAAGACGTCGTAATTAAATTGGTTAACAGCGTAGATAGACGGAACACGAGCGACGAGTTAAGGGCAAACAAAACTACAGAGGTGATTCGAGACCGGCCGCACAATCAACAAAGGGAAAGGACTTCAACGATACATCCTTGAGACCTGGCGGGGTTGAGAAAGGCTCGCGTTGTTCGTATCTGACCAAGAGACAGGCTTGAAACAAAATAGGAGGGGCGGTCCTCGAACCTCCGATGTGAGAAGAAAATTCGTTCGAGTGTCCTGTTCGAGGAAAGAAATAAATCAAGACCTGACTTCGAGTCCATCTACCTCGGACGCAGGCTAAACAAGATGATATATCGCCACGTGCAATGGCCACTTAAAAATCGATCTCTCGTATACTTCTCGAGGTACGTTGTATCTTGCAATAAAATAACCAGGCTAGAGAAGTAGATGCCATCAAGATAAATTGTTTATCGATGTATTTCATCCCCTGTTTTGTCCTATGTTAAGTGAAATTTAACAATTCAATTAAAGTAATGATGAAGTGTATTTTGAAGAGGGATCTAAACGAAAGACACAAAATCGATAATAATTACGGAGTGAAGTTTATTAAAATAAACTGACGTGAAGTACAATTAATGAATGGGGCAAGTCAATTTGGCCATTTGGCCAATGCTCAACTGGTGTTGACGCCTATATATAAAACATTTTGCTTTTATCCCCATCTAATATTTTTAGCAGAAAATATATATTCTTGCATTTCTTCTTCTCTATTCAACTCGGCATTTTTAATCCTTACACGAATCTTATAAATCGGAAGTTAACATGGTCACAAATGGTACTATAAGAATCATTACTTATTTATCATAGAAAATGATTGAAATCTTAGATAGATCACAAATCCTTTGAGTGATTCCATGATAACAATAATAAGAATCGAACATCAAATATGAGTCATTTAATCCGTTCCCTTTACATGACAGTTTTTGTTCTCAACAAACGGTACAGCGGGACGCTCCATAATGACAGGCATCTGATTTCTAATTGTAAAGGCACGCCGCTTGAATAATCAATAATGCGCGATGTTTTAACGACGTTGTAATTCAATTAGAACGTGCCCCGTCGGCGAGGATACTTATTACAGTGAACTGTTACTCCGAGCGTAGAAGTGCTCGTCTGCAGCAGCCAACGAACTCGCCGGGAAAACGCACGTAACTGGGATGGATAGCCGCCGCGCGTTCGCAACGCCTATGGTCGAAACTTTATTGTCGGCACAACAATGCTTGGTTGTAATTAGAGTGAAGCTTCGAATCCGTGCTTGTTAAGTCAATGCCGACTTCAAAAAAGAATTCGTAACAAAAACTGATCGTGGGTAGAAGTAAGCTTGCTATACTGCATGGTCTTCTTACGAAGCTAATTTTCCGAAATCCACCGCCGTGGGCTTTAAGGCAACGAGTCCACACTACCTCGTGTATCATATATACATTTTTTCATGTTTATTCTTCTGCAGGAAGAAAATGCATACGTAGAATTGCACTGAAAAAAATTTTCAACCCCTTTTTTCTAATTCTATGAATAATTTGAATGCTATGTTATGTGCGATTTATTTAAGTAGACGTGAAAATTACTATAATAAAGGAAGACCTAGTTTATGTTAAACGAAACAAATTATCTTTTATGTTCTTTTTTATAAGCAAGGCTTTTTAGAAAATTCTTTTCAATAAACCTGCCCCACCTTCTTTTATTGTGATTATTCAAAGACGCGACAAGAGAAGGTTAATTATCGTTGCTGAGTGATTCTTTTCTATTCAAGAGAAATTGTATTTCTGTTACATTTCAAAAAATTACGTTTGAATGTAGCACGTGAGAAAGTTACTACCTTTTTATATCTGCTTTGTATATTTTATAATACAGCTACAGCAACTTTCTTTATTCACATTGTGGCTATTAAAAATCTCATTTTCATTGAATGCAAAATTTCATGTTAATATTCCAATGCACCTAGAAATTATTTAAAATGAAATTTATAGAATATATTTTATCTATTGGTGGATTAATCTAAAATATCCATTCAATCTCCATCAACAACAGATTTCGAAATGAGCTTATTAGGAACTAACTCACAAATTAATTGTTAAGTATTTCATGCTTCATTACCTGAAACCGCTGGCCCAGTCACTGACGCGCTTAATATTTCTCATGGCATGGTCATTTTTCTAATTAATAGCCCGGACAATTTGTCAGCGGTTATACCGTGAAATCCTGATGCAAGAAGGAAAATAACGGCGCGAACTTTATCGCGAACTTTAATGAGACTTATTACTACGTGATCGGGGTACATTAATTACAGCCGCGGTGGCTGTAAGTTAATTAATCAATTTCTTAACTTCGTACTCGTCGACTGGCCCCTTGCATTTGTCTCGAAGACGTATTACACTTTTGTTGATCCTGATTTAAATTGTCAGTTAAAATGGAGTTCAAATTTAGTTGTGTGCATTTCGTATTACAACACGTTTTATCTGAGCCTTTTCCTTATCGTTCATCACATCACAAAACTCCAATAATCATAGGTGCTTCTATGGAATGGAATAAAAATTGAAGGATTTAACGGACGTCACTTCTGCGATAATAATTTGAAACTTCAATTTTTTACTGCCACTCAGTAAAATAATTATGAAATTCCAGTTGACTCTGAATAGGATACAATGAGGAAAACTGTACCGCGAAAGGGGACCATTATTCTTGATTCGATACTTTCGGTAGAGCACAATGGGCCACTCTGAATACTGGAAAATTGGTAATATTATATTTTTGGGCAACGCCAGAAGCGTCGGACAAAAGGTACGTGCGATGGGTTGTCGACGCTAATCACGAAGAATACCTCCCGTAAATGTGACGGAAAATTCAACAGCGAACTGTATCCAAATTATGCAAATTTCTTCCTAGTAGCGTTCTAACAAGTCAGTGTAATTTAATTAGAGTTAAAATGAAATTTAAGCTTATGAATGAAAAATCTGATGGCGTAAGCTTACATTTGTAGTCAAGTTAGTATCAATTATTACATTTATTTATCTGAATTTAATTTTTACTCAATATATATAATAAAATATCACAATTTATTATCATTGCCTAACCGTAAATATAAAACAGAGCAAAACAATAATTTTAATGAAACAACGACAGCATCTCGTACCTGTAAATCACTGGCTGCTCGGCGGCGACTGCATTATAAAATACGGGTAAATTAATTTCGATTGGGCGGAAAATCGCGGAACGAAATCGGGGAATGCGACGATTGATCTACACGCAGCGGCATAACGGATGGGATGCTCGTACGGCCGGCCATCGAAATAGAAATTTATAGGGTGACGCGAGAGTCTCTGCGGTAAACGGTGAATGGGTGGGAGGCCTGCAACCCTCTGTGTTCCACGCGAGCGTCGAACGATATTTAATGGGTTTTCTGCGATGCAAAGTGCGGCTTGGTTTTCATTAAATTTCATATGAAAACGCTCGTACATGGAAAGCTTGTCGTCGCGGTTTGCCTTTTCGAAGACACTTAGAAAACCGCGGCTGTGCTTCTTCTCTCTATAAATTATAAATCTTTATTTTTGGTAAATTATATATACTTTTCGTTGAAGGAGTAGTGTTGTTAAACATGCCCAAGTATATTCACGGCTATACATGTACAGTATGTATACATGCATAGTTTGTACTGCATCTGAATTTAATAAGTTTTATTGCTGCGAAGTTAAATGCGGTTATTTAATATTACTTGTGCAGTAATATAAAATTTTGTTATTTAGATATATAAATTTATTTCTATATATTATTATGAATATCGATGTATACAAATTCACCAAAATTTTAATTGTTAACCGACGAATAAAATTGTGTACAGTGGTACACGTCCTATTCACAATTAGTATAAGACTAAACATCAGGAATGGATTAAGATCATATGCCGAGATATATACTTCGAAACAAAAGGATTACGATAAAATAGTTAACAGCTTTTGCGATAAAAGCGAGAGGATTTTAAAGCGAGGAGCATTAAAGGATGATATTCCGTATAACCTTATGGGAGGTAATCCTGAAATTATGAGCAGAAATGTACGCAGCTCAGAATAAAGTAAAAATGCAGGGGCTTCCGGAAGTTTATAAGCGCCAATTAGAATTTCGTAATTAACGCGGGACGAGGTAATACTGTTTGTTTGAGTTTCGCGCGAGAATTGCCCGAAATTTCATAAACGAATGCGAGCATCGATACGCAGGAGAAAATCATCGGAAGTCAAGGTACAAAAATGTTTCCATATCGCGATTATTGCAAACGGTGGAACCACTTAAATCACGAGTGGTTCATTAACTTTACATTGGCTGCAGAGCTCTCCAATCGCCTTGCAGGAGAACCCAATTAAAATTCTGTGATTTCAATGAAGCTATCACTGCAACGTGGAATTCGCCGTGGAACTAACCCGAAAACCGCAGTCATTTTATCAATAATTCTCTTAGTAACTTTGATACATAGTATCCACGACAATAAATTTCTGCTTTTTTTTTACTTCGGGAATCATTTAATAAAACTAGATAATTCTTATACGTACACTTTTAATTGATAACGAGATGGAACTTTATAAATGTACGCTTTAACTCGGAAAACGTTGAGAGGAAGTGTCGAACACGGAGTCCCGCGGAATCTACCGTCATTACAAGAGCCATCGTCCAATTAGACGCAGCCTTCAAACCTTTTCGTTGGAAATCCCATCGGTGTACAGACGGGCCCCTCCCCCTCGGAAGTTTATACTTTACACCGCCAAAGGTAACTGTCGCCGTTCGTTCAGAAACTTTTTTTCTCGCCGCGAGCAATTTTACATAATTACGTGCTGACGCGCGCGAATCCACGCGGAAAGTAACGCGATCCTCGCGAAACGTAATTGGCCGGGACCGGAGAGATTTTCATCAGCGGTACGCGGACAGGAAAGCGAAGAGGGATAGGAAGCGGAAGGCAGGCAGCGGGATGGATGAAACGTTGGTTCGAGGAGGCCCACTTCGAACAATGTAGTTCGTCGTACGCGGCGCGGCCATTAATTCGGAAAATTAGACGGGATAAATCGAAGATGAACCACCGAGGAAGGATCCGGCGCGTGGCGCATTCACCAGCTAATGCCGCGGTCCCGGTGCAAACGAGCGCCGCCATTATTGCTCGCTCTCTATCCCACGGACGGCGAAGTGCTGGATCATCGTTGCTTTTTGCGGTGCCCGGGATAGGAGAACCTTATTTTTCCTACCAATTTCTTTTACGACGGAGAAATGTACCTTCGGTAATCGTGGGATCTTTGATTCTTAATTGGTTTGCTAAGCGATCGGTCGGATGATGATGGGCCAGCGGACTGGTGAATTTTAGATCTCCGGTTTTGATCTACCGTTCCGGTTCGAATTAAATGGGACGCCGGTATTCGTATTTTCCTTTTTACGACGAACGATCCGGCTGATAGCGAGCGAACAAATTCTTGATTCTATAACCTATTTATTTAATTGGAAGCTATCGAGTATCCGAAAGTTGGTTCCGACGAAAATACTTCAAACAAATAGTATTGGGTTAATCAATCAATATCAAGTTCCCTTAGGGGCTCGTCAACTTTACGTACGTTTCGAAACAGCAGTCGCAAAATTTTTCGTCTATGAAAAAATATAGGCAAGACAGTGACAGAACTTTGTAATTTTGTATATTATGTAAAATATAAAATTAAAACTATTAAACATATTACATATTAAAAATTCGAACATAACGAATAATTGTATAATCCTTCTTTCTCCGTAATTATCATTTTTATCCCTTCAAATATTGGTCACAACTTTTTATCACAAAACTCATCAAATATAAGCAATACTATATCCAATATTTTTATACATAACACGGAATCTCTTTAACGTTTCAAAATAACTGCTAACAAATACAGCCGAGGATAAATTGATTTGCATACGTGGGGATGGATAACTACAAGTTCAATTTAATTTTGACACGGCACGCGAAAGAAGATTTGAATACGAGGCTAGAAAGAGCGCGTCGAGTATTATTCAACAGTTATCACCCGTGCTCGCGAACGAGAGGCACTCGTCAGCCAAAAATAGTTTCGCCCGCTTCCCCTCCCGGAACAAACGAGCTCTTTTATGAGAGCGGACCCGGGTGAAATACTTGAAATAATTCCGGGGCCGGGCGGAACGGCTTAAACGCTCGAATCAAAGTTCCGTCTGTATACACCCGACAACGGGCCAGGCGTTTCGCCGAATAAGTTATAACATAGTTTGTAGAATAGTTCCGCTCTTCCACCTGCCAACCCGCAGCCCGCGATACCTCGATGCCGCTAATTTAAGGGTGAACCTTATAAAAGGAATTTCCTTGATAATAGAATTCCCGCGTGAATCACGAGATATTTTGTAAAAAGTTCTCGATCCATGGTATTGTTGTATTACAACGTAGGAAGGCATTCTATTGTAATTCTTTACTTTTATTTCAGGTTGTTCTTCCTGGAAGAACGAATTTTCTTAGATATTATAATAATTAAAGAATTTCTTCAAATGCATAGAAAAAATAACGGTGCTTCTCAGGGAAAAATGTTAGCAATGGGAATCATGCATAGAACTGGATATGCATTGTAATTATGAACATAACGTTACTCTAGCATTGAAATTTAATAGAAAATATTTATTTTTAATTTTTCACGTGGTGATTGTGTTATCATAAGTTATTTGTTTTATAGAAATAATGTTGGATTTTATCTATGAGATTTTCCTTTATCCTATAGGGCTGTTCAGTTTTGGACGAAGACATACAACCCTCTAAAACGTTCCCAATCAAATCGTAGAAATGAGCAGAGCTCAAACATTCCTTACCCAAGTTAAATTACTCGCGGTTATGTGTATATTATACCGGCAGATACATAGGAATAGGAAACCACCAGAATTCAATTTCCAATTAATCTTAACGCGTTAGTTACGCGTGCTCAGTATCTGAACATCAAGGTCATGATCGT
This sequence comes from Ceratina australensis, assembly GCA_004307685.1. Classification (NCBI taxonomy): domain Eukaryota; kingdom Metazoa; phylum Arthropoda; class Insecta; order Hymenoptera; family Apidae; genus Ceratina; species Ceratina australensis. Next base: position 93,702 of record SHCU01000059.1, on the reverse strand, counting down.
TACACGAAATCCCGTTTGATTTCACTTCAAAAGAATATGTTCTAGAAAAATAATCATATCGCAATTGCAAGTGACACAGAAATATATAAATAAAAACTTGCCAATTCCTTCTAAATAAAGTGTCTTCCTTTTACATAAATCTAAATATCTGAATATTAGATGCATAACTTGATTATAATGTGCGTTGTTTGTAGATATACTTTCGTTTGCATACAAACGAATATCAGACGTGAAACAGTCACCGAATGAAACACGAAATCGGTTTTACTCGTCGATCTTCGTTTATAAGGCGCGACTGGCCTACATATCGCGCGGCCTCGATATTTTATCGACGATATATCGCCGGATTCCGGCGCAGAAAACAGCCTTAGAGGATGGAAGACGGGGAAGCTTGCATTGTCGTCAAGTGC
>SHCU01000059.1:73513-90174 GCA_004307685.1 Ceratina australensis | reverse complement strand
GTTCTGATAAATAAAGGCAGAGACTATTATGATGGTGAAAGAATGAAAGAAATCGACGAAGGCGAATATGGGACGCGGAATCAAAAGGGAGAATAAAATGTGCGAGCATCCGAGTAGAACGGTGAAGTTCCGTTCAATTTGATTCGAGTATTTCTCACGCCTTGAGCACCTCTCTGGCTAAAAGTATCGGAATGGGCTCGGGCTAGTTGGATTAACCGCGCTGCGTCATTTACAAAAATGGACTTACCAATAAGCTGGAGTGAGTAAAAGAGAATCGTTCCCGATCTACGTACCTGTAACGCAAAAACAAAGGGCATAGGTTAATACTAAAGCACGATATTGTAAGATTTAAAAAGATATGCTCTACCTCGCAGGGAGATATTCTCAAAGGAATTTAATTTAACATTATGCACTAACTTTTATAAAATATTTCAATTATTTACGGTTGCTCATATCATGAAGTTCACTTTCATGTAACAGTAGATTTAATATTCCTTTGTACATCACATAGTGATAGAACCAAGTAAAACGAGGTGCTTACTTTATGAAAAACTATCTCATAACTTCTACCTTTATAGCAATTAAATTTTTCAAAAGTTGCTTTGTTAAAGTCCTCGAAATCAATCGTCTTAGTTTCATAAAATAGATAGAGAAATAATTAAATTGATAGCCCGGTTCATAAAAGTCGTTAGATTGAATCAGCGCTACGCGACGACGGGACGGGACGCGACGCCACGAAACTTTTACTAATTACGTCGCCTATAGAATTAATCAGGGGCCATAATCCGAACTGCAAATGAGAACGTTGATCGTTGTTTCGCTAAGCGCACGTGATCCACGGTGAACACGTCGTTTCGCCCGTTGTTTAATGGCCGTTGGATCCGGTTGCAATAATAATGCCGACGGGTTCACTAACCTAACGATTCGTCTCCTAACTCGGCCAGATAGACGCGTTAAAGGTGATCTAACACGTGACGCCCGAACGAGTCTTAGCTTCGCCAACGAAACGTTTCATTTTTAATTAATATATTATCATCGCAATTTGTAAGGAGGATTATCAAGAAAAATATATTTGCATTACGTGCATTAGTTAATTCGTTTTTCGTGAGTCAAGTTTAAACGATAGTAAAAATTGATCTAAAAAATACAAAACTAACGATAAGAAAAATAACAACTGTATTGTCTGTATTTAATTACAGGAAGTCATTATACAAAATATGTTATACAAATTATATTCATCTCAAACTGTTATTTGAATAATAGATCACTTATTGAGATAAGTATGTGACACAGACATAAAAGACAATTTTTCTTTTCAAATAGATGATTATGAAATCAGTTACGGTTACACCGCCGATTCTATGATCGTGGCAGTGACATCATTTATATGTAAGCCCGTTAGGTTACGTACCGCGGCCCTCGAATCTTTAGAGAAACCGAGAGTAAAATCACGTATGGCATAGGTCGATCATATATGCACACATCCGAAGCCGTGTGCACACGCGTGCGGGAGGAAATTGTCGTGGCTGCTCTCTCTGGCAGCCAGTCAGCCAGCCAGCCAACAGCTTCGCCAAGTGGATCTTGAAATATGCAACGGACTATCATAGTCATATACCACTTGCAAGCTCAAATCCCGTGACTCTACCATACCCACTCTCCTCTCCCCTGTCCCTCGCGCGCTCACCGCCGGCCGACACGACGTTGCTTTCTCTCTATTTTCGACTATATTTTTCTCTCTCTCTTTCCACCGAGTCATACGTACCGCCAGGGGATTGTGCGGGCCGCTTAGGATACGGCGCACAATGAATGGGGGAGGAAAAGTGGACCGTTAGAAGATGTTAGGGTAAAGTGGTCACGGTACCGGATACCGTCCGGACGCAATATGCAACCACGGAATGTTCGCGCAGGCGAATACCATCAGTGCGTATATCTCGATCATCTTTAGTATCTTATGACTATTACAAATCCAGAACTCCTAACAATATTAGCTTTATGCGTAAATATATTTTAATTTGAATACCTACTTCTCTTATGATTTGTCATAAGATAAATTGAATACAGTTTATTAAGCAATAAAGAGATAATATTAATATTCTATTTGCTGTAGATTAAATTATAAGATTACACAACTTCCTTGATAACGGTATCGATAAATTAATACTAATAAACTTGGAGATATCTTTGAAGATGAAATTTCGCACGCATCATCTCTATGAAGTTTCGGGAGAGATAAGGTTTATCACGCGCTGTTCCAAGTTAAGAAATGTATTTTTCCTTCTTTTTTATTAAAACTCCGAGGGCCCTGAACCGGAGCTTGAGCTTATTGCGCAGCGAGCTAGTAGGTCCCAAGAGTAGAGTGATAAAGTAGACTTGTTTCAGTGCGATACTCTCCGGGGAGCTACGCAGCTTTAAGGTTTATAGTTCGCAAGATTTCAGCGTGGCGAATCATTAGTTATTATAGAATCTGATTCATGCTACCACCATCTTCTGCTAAATCTGTTCAAACTGCAATTTAACAATTATTATTGAAGATATTTGAAACAGTTACATGAATCGAGAATAGAATTACGTTTTAAAGCTGCTTTGATAATCTCATGCTACAATACACTTTTTTTAATATAAATCATTTTTATTTTAATAACAAAAAACCTAACCTCGTCAATTCTAAAATTATGTTTCTTGCAACTCTTTAAACTACTATTAATAATTATATATATGCCATTTTATAATATCAAAATATGTCACTTGATTACTGAATTAATAAAGAAAGGTTCATAACGATTTCAGGACATTATTTGCAATTCTATAGAATATATAAACTGATATAGAACAAAATAATTATACATATAACATGAACTGATTATTATTCAAAAATTGCATCATTCATTCTATTATTAAAATGGGTCACAAATTTGAAACGCACATATCGTCGTCTCTGTCAAAGCTCATCGAATGCATTAATTTCCGTATTGATCTCGGCATCAGCTAAGCGCGGCAATGTTTAGAGAGACGGAAGTTAATCTAACCGGTCATCGACAGCGTTGGGTTGCGAAAGCTCGCCGGCACATTGTCGACAAATTACCATTAATGATTGACAGCCCGCTCAGGCCAAATTATGGTTTACGCGGGATTAAAGAGAAAGGAGTAAACGCAATTGATGCATAGGTACGATAACGTCAAACAAGATCGCATAAAATCTATTCAGAGCTTAGGATTTATTGAATTTTGATTTTAAAATTTCTTTAACAGATGTTCGAAATCTATCAAAAGTGTTTCGTTCGAACCAAGAGGCCTGTTCTTACGTGGAATAAATGATTTCTAAAAATATCGTAATAAACGGTTTATAGAAAAAACTGCTTTCTAATTGGAACGGAATTCCACCGGCAGAGTGTAACATTAGTTTCACTTAAAAAAAGAATGCAAGGAACGGGAAACTGCAAGAAGCATCGAACGTGCGAGCGTGTTCTAATTACGTTGGCTCCCGGTGAACGTGATAGGTCTGTCGTCGAATCGCGTAAGAAGGCACGGCATTAAAGATACAGAACACCAAAAGGGAAAATAGAAGCGGGAAAAGAAATACGGAAGAAATGGACACCGAGGAAAATGCAGGGATGCAGGACGGGAAAGTGGGAGGGAGAGAGACAGAGAGAGCAACTAATGGAAAAGGAAACTCGGTTCATTTCGTTAACGGGGCACCATTAAAATTATATCGGGTGCCTCCTTTAATTCGATTATTCGCTTTGATACGAATTCGCTTCCGAGTCCACCGACGTAGCGTCGCGCTGTCTCGTAATGCGATAAAAATCCTTCTCTCCCTCGAAAAGAACTATCCCGGCTAATAAGATCGGGACACATTTGCAATCCCGGCGCCTACCTTTGTTCCCGGCCGCGGTGACGCTTGTAACATTATTGCGAACATTCCGGCGGGGACTGGAATCGTCTAATGGCACGAGGCACCGCTGCCGACGTGGAAGCAAATGCTGCTGGAGGAGAAGGCGCGGAGAAGCATAGGCGGAGATGCTTTAAACGTAAGCCACCCTCCCCGACAGTCGACGGGAGATAGGTGCATTGGGGCACTTAAGATGAGAAAACCGTCATTTCAAAGGCTCACGCGAGCTTTTCCGAGCACCGCTTCTCGAGATGCTAAAAATTCCGAGCGTACTCTCTTCCGATCGCGAAAGGTACCGGGCTCCGCCGTGGAACGAACCGATTCCAAGGCGATGATACAGAAACAGAGATAGCTGTCTGCCTTGCTTCGCCCGTTGTTCGTACGGATACAAGCTTTCCGATCATTTTCTTAGTACACTCTGATAAAGTAATATAAAATATACGAGTTCACTTGTATGTGTGTCGGTTTTCCTGTCTTTTATATTCACTCTCGAAGAAGAACGTTTGTTAAATAAGCTCAGCATTGTTCTTCTATCTTATTAAAAAATTATAATATAAAATTACTATTACTTATTACTGTTCCCATCGGTGATTTTCAAATAAACATGTAGGCAACAACCATTTCTCTATACTCTATATAAGAATCGAACAGTGGTAAAGTGTCAAGTACGAAGGATTAACACATTCAATTTTCAAAGAACAAAAATACATGTAGTAGTTTGATTCCTAAAAATCGTAGAAACTATTGTACACTTTTCAAAGGACATTTTGCGAACAAGTGCAGCCGGTCAAATATTACATTTTTTTTATTGCATTTGCTGGCAGTAACGCGACAGAAACCGTGGCAACGTTAAACGAGAAACAGGAGGACTTTTTGAACAGCCGGACAGAAACAAAATGGTTATGTCATCAGCTCAGTCTCGCGAACGATGATGGAATTCGAAATTCAGCTACATTACATCTATTGTGCTACCTCGTATCATTTTTGGCTGGGTCCCGCGTGAATGCATTTGCTATGGTGGAACCGGGAGCGCGTTATGTCATCAATAAATCACCCAGCGGAATGAAATCCCAAATTTACGAATTGCGTGTATCAAAATTTTATATAGACCAGCATGGATCTTTTTAGAACGTGTGCAAGCAAAAAATCTCTGCGGTACTTCGACATGTAAAATGCTTCCGATGTAACTAGCGTTGCCACTGTCATAATTGCTTACAAAGTAGCAGCAACGTTTTTTACTATGTTAAAGTTATCACAATATATATAGTTAAGTAGTCTGCGTATTTATGTGTTACTGAAATGTGTTACTGAAATATGGTATATGTACAGAAATTATAAAAAATTGATTTAATATCATAAAATATAAAAACTGAAATACGAATCGTAATCTTTAAAATATAATAGAAATTCCCATTCCGATGTCGTTTTCTGCATAGAAATTATAGTAGTTCAAATACTATTCATAAGGGTCCAGAGTTGACCGATTTCTTTCAGTTGCACCATTTCTAGTATAAAATTTGCAATTCACTCGATATCACCTAGCACCTTTCGTTCTTGCACTTAATCATCCCCCGCGCGAACATCAGACGCACTCCTACGTGCATCAAGAGGGCCACTCTGTATTCAAAAGACACGCCATGGCGGTGACGGCAACAGCGGCGGCCCCTTCTCGGTTTTCATTCGCCGTGGCTGTGTCAGGAGACCGCGACCCGCCGCGGGTTTTCCAACGGAACGATCCACGCTGCTCCTCGCGAGCCACGCGTGAAGTCTCGAGGATCTCTCCCGTTGTGGAAGCACACCAGGTGGAATACACCCGAGAGGTCGGAGTAAAACGAGGTAACCCGGAGCATAAAATTGCATTTGCCTCGCAGCTGGCAACACGCTGCTGCCAGGCGTTCGAGTCGCGGCGTACCGCGTCGCACCACTGCGCCTGACCAGTCCATCCTGTCTCTTTCACGCCCTTCCCGCTCTGTGTGTTTGTTCGATTTAAAGGCCACTAACTTTACTCAGGGCATTAATTAGGTAGAGAGTGCGTCTAATGACGAATTAGTAAGTCACTCATTAAGGTTGTATGAGCCCTTGTAAGTCAGATCCAATTTTATTACAAAATGGTAAAACCGTGTGTCAGAATATTTGAGACTATATGTTAAAAATTTATATCAGCATTAAATATTACATATTTAACACTGTTTCTTATATCACACTTTTTGGAAACGTTTGCCAGAGACCTTATGAGTTCATTTTACAAATTACAGAAATATCATACAATGATATTAGCATTTAAATAATGTACTATTAATTTACATTTAATATCTGCGCGTGACTGTAATCTACTTTATTTGAGTACCTCCTAAAGTATAAATTTTAGTACACCGCATTTCTAAGTTATCAAGATATTGGATTTAATGAACATAAATTTTCAATTACGAGGTAGAAAAGGAAACACGCGCACGGAGGATCCCCTATGGTCATTACGATTTAATCAAGTTCGGTCACGGAAAAATATTACCCGGCTGACTGTCGATCCGATGGCCGACGAATGGCTCGAACGACGTCGACGGCCGACGATTCCATTCATTGTGCATTCGTGGCGCGTACATCAGAGAGCCAGCCGGGCCGGGGCTGGAAAACCGAGGGAGCGACGCCCGTAACGCGGAGGAAGAGGAAGGCGATAGAACAATTTAAAAGCACACTCGGATTCGTTCGCATTCACGTCGCACCGCCACGTGTTACCTCTTCTTCTCGGTAAATATTTGGTGGCTTAACCGGCACCGTCTTACTTGCTCGCCGTAATTGAAACGAATTGAACGAAGAGAAGGTATTTAAACGTTCAATGAACTTCCAATTTGTCACATGATTCGTAGCTTCCTCTCAGAATTTCATCGCACCTTTCTTTTCACTTATCGTTTCAGAATTTAATAACTGATTAAATAATATATATATATTATATTATATTATATTATATTATATTATATATATATAATTACGAATAAATATTGTTGATAAAATTTTTAAGTCTTTCTGTGTAAATATCTAGTTAAGTTTAAAAACGTTAAAACAAAAACATATTGTTCGATGCTGATTGCGAATTTACATCAAGTGACAGAGAGAGAGGGAGAGAGGGAGAGAGAGAGAGAGAGAGAGAGAGAGAGAGAGAGAGAGAGAAGATGGAACAATAGACAGCATTAATCATGATTTGAATGGTAGGTTACTAGCAGGAGTGTCCAAATCACGTTGATTTCTTGTTTTCAATGAAACGCTTCGTCTCGTTAAAATTTTCCGAGTCGGAGAGACTCTTTTGACGTGAACAACGTTTCCGTCACTCCGCCGGGAGAAAGAAGCAAACCACCCTCCTCTCTCTCTCTCACTCTTCCTTTGGTTCTTTCGTCGCGGATGAACTCGTCAACAGGGTTAAGCACGCCTTTCATGAGATTTTTTCCGTGCTCCTTCTTTCGATCTGCTCGATGCTACGCGAAACGAAGCTTCCTCCGGGCGTATGCTCGGATTCAGATCCCGTGATGCGATTCTGAATGACCTCTAATTGGTGAAGTAGCTTAATTGGTTCAAGTTGCTGGACGCTTCAGCGTTTTACTGTTTTCGTTCTTTTTTCAATGAAAATTACTACGCGAAATCGATGGAAGAAGATACATCGAGCAGAATACGCGTTTAAGCAGGATTTTTATCCTCAGAAATTATCAACCGTTTAAGTTTATTTGGTTTATTTACCTTCTTCGGGACTATCTAGTAGAAATGCAATTTTTAAACGCAATGTCTCAGACATTTTTACCTCGTACGTACAGGGTGAGGTACACTTGAATAACTTGGCTGCTACTGGTGATAGGAAAAGTGCATCAGGCTAAAATTATTTGGTATCGAGGAGATAACTTTTAATATGGATGATTGATAATGACCGTATTGGGATCAATCAAAAACCGCAAGGGAATGGCCATTCAAGTAGTTCGTTATATTCGTCTTGAAATACCCGATCAGAATAGAAGTAAAAACACATACCGTTACATTTAAAAAATCATATCTCCTTGACGCTTGCACCTGCCGAAAAACTATTTGGTAACATCGAATAATTAACCTCTCGGTACCAAATAATTTTAGCCTGACGCATTTTTTCCTACGACCAACAGCAGCCAAGTTGCTGAGGTGGCCTGTTTCAAGTGGCTCACCCAGTATAAATATTAATTAAATACTAAAATTAACACGTACATAATTCGTTTTTCATCGGTCTCGCAATTTCTCGAAAGTGTAAACTTAAACAACCCGGCTCTGTTTCAATGTTACCCACTTGTTCCGCCATTGAATTTGAAAATTCCTGAGAGAGCATGTGCGCGCACCTCTCTAATGGGCATAACGAATTGGTGCAACGAGAGGTAGAAACACGACGCCGCCTTCCCGCGGCGTGGCACGAGAATTCGCAACGAAAGTAAGTCCGAAGGGTGAAAAATCGTAGGTAGTAGTGACTAATGATTTCTCGCTTGACCTGGTTTCCGTTTCTCTCGCCCGTCGTCCTCTGAACATACGCGCGCGCGGGGTTCGTTTCCACGTTTTAACTACGAGGTCATAGACAGAGAAAAAGGGATGAAAGCGTTGGAAAAGGGATGATTATTTTTCTTTTTTTTTTCCTTTTTCACTGCACCCAGCGCCGTGCTGTTTGCTCAACGCGAACTTTAATTCTGCGCGTATCTCGACGAGTAACCGGTTAATTACGATGATAATACATACCGTTCGGCGATTGAACCGTTTTTAGGTCGGTGGATTAGCCGAAAGGGAAAAAAGATTCGGGGTGAACGAATAGATGGCACAGACGAGCATGCTCTGCGAGTTATTTAATGGAGACTACTCTGTCTTTCTCGCTCGTTCAAGTTGTATCATGATCAAGCCTGACAAGATAGAGAAACGCGTAAAAAAATAAATGAATGAAGATGCCAGTATAATGCACACACTGTGTCACTATGTTCGAAATAAAATTTAAGTTCTTTTACAGGGCTATTTACTAGATATGTACACTTGATATAGCTTACGTGTTCTTTGAGACCTATAGTATAAGCAACTTGAAATTGCTCTTAGAAATATATTTTCATTTACTACGCTCCATTTCATTAGACATCAAAGATGATTAATTTGACAAAGTTTAATCGTTCATTCATCCTTTTCAGTGCCTGTATAATGACGTATATAATTCAATCTGAAATCACTTGAAAAGTTTCCAACGATTCGCGAAATTTAATTTATCATTTGCGTTCCATTTACTGCCTTTTAATACTTATGAATTAAAGAAATAATTATAACCTACAAAAATGAGCTCTGAAGATTTGTTTTACATTCTACATACTAACTAGCGTATTTTGCATCGGACATTCTACTTTTTGAGCATTATGCATGTCCCGAGTTCTCATAAATGCATAAGCATCTGCAGTCTACTTAGGAAGATTGCGTACCATGAAAATGAACGGTATAAGTAGGCAGAGTCCTACATCAAATGTGTCTACATGCAACAACCTAATGAACGTGTCCTGGTCACGTCATCAATAATGTATGAACGCGTCAGCCTCGTATAAAGTTATCCAAACTTCAAGAACTCTTAATAGCCTAGCATCAACCTGATATTCCTCGCGCACACCTTGCCCACTATGTATACATGTACGCATCAAATAATCACGTGTCCAATACTCTACTTTCTTTACTTATCCCAAACGTATAATATAAATAAATATAAATATTCTCGACCAACTTGAGGCTAGATATTAACCCTTTGCATTCGATAAGTGATTCAAATATTCACTAGTTTTATAGAAACAAATATGGATTAATTAATTTTAATTTAGTTACTATACAATTCACATATATTAAAAAATAAGATAATGTAAATGACTAGGGAAATTCAGTAAATGTTTGAAGAAAAAAATTTCCTCCAGTGTACAGGTTTAAATATTATTTCACTTCATTTTTGGTTAAACTTAATTAAAAATGAGACGAAGTCAGTCTCTTGTTTCTTCTATCAGGTAAGATCGGGGAAACGATTTGAAAAAAGGAAGAGTCGAAACCCAATACGATTTATGGAATTACCACTAATACCCGGAACATATCAGCCACTCTGTCGAACGGAAGAAAACACGGGAGGCGTGAGCGCGTTTCGGAATCGGCACCCGACGGCTTTCAGCTCGATCCTCGCGATTCCGCTCGCGTCGTCGCGAGCCCATTCGTCATAGCTGTTGGCTCGGCCCCAAATCCGACCGATAAGGAGGCACTTAAGTGCGAACACAAGGAATCAATTTGCACGTGCCCAACGGTGCTTTTCTCTCTCGATCCTTTCAAGAGGGCGGCAGGCAAGTAAGTAGCAGGAAAAAATCGACGACGATCTCGCGAACGTGTCCTTCGAGCGGTTCGTCGCGCCTAGCTGGATTATCGATCAACCGCCATTCCACGGGACGTAGATCCCTGCTACGGTGAAAAATGAAGCCACGGTAAGCGGAGGGGGTGTCGAAGAGAATCGTATGCATTCGCGCGCGTGAAAGAATTCCTTACGCGAATCATTCGCCACGATGCACTTTTTCCTTGGGAATTCAGACGATTGCCCCGGGAGAGCCTCTTTCACCGTAACGCGCCGTGATTTATGGGAAACGATTCGACGGATTAAGCATTTTTATTTCTCCGTCGATTTATCAAACATAGTGGTAAAATCGTGTATCCGTCGTGCAATTATTTCAAGCTTCACTTGAATTTTAACCAAACCAAATAAATGAACGTTGCAATTTATTAACACTAGAGAGACTGAAACTTGGTATATACCTATATTGTCCAAAAGCAGTCAAAATTATGTGATTGTGAAAGAATAATTAATGTGTAAAGAAATATATTTAAAATAGATTTTTAATATTTTATTATATTATTTACAGTTATAAAACAGGTTATTAACAGTAACAAAAATTTCTAAGAAATTTTATCATTATGTTGGAAATAGGTGTTGGAATACACCGTTAGACGCAGAATTTAGAAAAATATCGTTTCTATGACTTTATAGATCAAACAATATTTTGTCAGTCTTTTATATCTGTCAATCTGTCATGTAATCAGTCTCTTGACAACTGCGAACTTGAACGGATAACGCGTGTTCTGTATTTGAAATACATTCTCTGTTTAACACATTATGTAGATAATTCGTTTTCTAATTGAAACTGAAAAGCGGTCAAAATGATTTGCTTGGGCAATCTAGTGTTAATTAATATATTCTACTTCGACATATCAGCTTTACTCTTGAACATAAGTGAAACCAGCGTTCATTGCATTCGAGCAGCGAGTTAACAGCAGAGATTCCTCGCGGTATCGAATTAACGATTCCCTTTCATAAAATACGAGACGATAAAAAAGTACGAGTTCGTCGGTTAGCTCGTCACGATCCCTCCATTCATCGCCACTTCGTTCATTAATCTCTATCAAAGAAAACACAGCGGCGTGAATCAGTTTCGAGGAAGACGACGAGCAGTAAGGTTCATGGACAGTGTCACAACGTTACGCTCCTTGAATAGTCATGCAACGGTGTATCATCAGGTCGTTGCGGTAGCGCGAAAAGTGCGCACAATGCGGACTATAATCGGCGTTCTTTGTCCTAGAAAACTCTATTATACTCAGTGACAGTTCGAAGGCACAATACGATCTCCCACAGGATTTTTTTGTCGCTTGTCTCTTGCGGCTCGTTACTGGAAATGGCTCCCGTGTCTCGTATATTCGCCAAATATCCGGCACGCTGCCCGATAACCACCCACGCAGCAGAAGAATGAAAAAACATTTGTCAGCACCGCGGAAGGGTACGGCGAGAAGGAAACACGTGCTATTTATTCTCTAGGGAATTCCTCGTGTATGTTACCAAATGACGTTGTAACGGAATTAATTAAAACGTTTCCTGGAATGCATTTTTTCGTTACCTTCCGGTGACAATTAATTCAGCTTATTTTGATAACAATAACATGTTGAATTAATTCTTGAAATTGCTAATGTTGTAAATAGATTTTCTACTGCCATATTACTTTTATCAGACAATTATCAATATTTGTATATGTATTTTTTTTTTTTAAATTTCAAAACGATTTCAATATTAATGTGTTATATTATAATGTAATATAAAATGCAATAATATATGTACAAATGTATAATACAAAATAATGTATAATATATTGTACTGCAACATAAAATACAACATTAATATGTTAAATATCAATAATGTTTAAAAGGTATTTTTGAATTACTATTCACTGTTTAGATGATCTCTTAAAAAGAGAGATTAATATTTAAGAGGAAGTTCCTTTGAAACGGAATCAGTATTCCGATCAAAGCCGACGTTCCGTTTGTCTTGTCTCGCGACTAGCGAGAATCAGATCGATGTCGCATATCCGCAACACGTGGCCTGTAAATCCAGGAGGAGAGAAACTTGCGACGACGAAGAAGTTCCGAAGCTCGCGCTTCGTTGCCCAGTGCCGTATTTACTATCCAGACTTCCTGTCTCCCCTAAGACACGAAGCCGCAGCTATACGTTCAGCCAACTTTTGCAGCGCTACGCTCGAGAAATATGTTTGATGAAGAAAATTCGCTCTATTCACTTCGTGCACTCGGCTAACTGAATTTATAGTCAAGTGACAGTCGCAGCGAATTAAGCCACGATGCGTTCAGAAATTAAGCGCCGTTTCGATAAACATCCAAATAAAATAAATTCAAAATTAACATTGAAATTATTATCATTATTATTGTTCTAGAGGATGATATATTTTTACTCCAGAGGAATCAAAAGTCTATTTGATGTTAATAAATAATTTCAGAAAAATCATTTGACAAAGGAGAGATATTTTATCTCGGAGGAGAGTGCTACGTATAACAGGCACTTAAGTCGTTAACTGGATTCATTTGAAAATCAATCCCGCCGCGGAGGACAGGGAAAATACGACTGCGGATATAACGTCGGGGCTCTAATCCCGTTTCAGGTAAAATTCACCTTCGTTAGGTAGAAGAAATCCGAAAATTTCGCGAAACTTATTGAAAGAAAAGAGGATTACCGCGAGTCACTCGAATATATAACGGGTAATAAGATATAAGTCGTCGGATACGAGCGGTCATGAATAAGAATCTCGCATAATTATGCTTTTAATTTTCTTCTTCTCCGTTTGTCCTTTATGCGATTCCTCATCCCTGACGGACTTAACTTCCATTTATAATTACAACTAGTTTATACGCCCTTATGAAAATGCAGGAGATTTGCACGTCAAAGAATCTTCTTAATCTCGTGGAACTATTTTTATTAATTAAACGAATATTGTTAAATAAAGATAAAGAGAGATACGAAATGAAGAATCTCCAATATCCCACTAATAAAATCGCAAACAAATACCCATAAAATGCCATATCAACTTTTTACCAAATGCTCAGAATTTCTTACAACGCATTTAATCAATTCTCTCCTCTGGAAGTTCAGCATGTACGAACAGACTTCATACTAAGGCAAACACTCGAAATCAAAATCTTGCTTATTGACCGTCTAAAACGTAAATGAACGAGAACTAGGTCGGACTAGCGGTAACGCAAACCACTTCGGGCGGCGGGCCGCGACCGACAGACAGACGACCGAAAATGATCAAGCATTTGAATCAAGGGTAGGTAGTAACGCGCGCGTCAGCCGATATTCCGCGATCATGAATATATGAGAAGGGTCTAGCGGCTGACGTTCTTTCGGCCATCAGAGGAAACGAGCGTCTTCCATTAGGCTTATTGGCTAATCCACCGCGTACCACGGTTCGGATCCGTACATCCGTTTCGCAGATTGTTCAAGGATCCAGTGACCGACCGGGTCGGTCGGTCGGTCGGTCGGTCGGTTGAATACAGGCCCGGGTTTCCACCTGATATCTCCGCGCGTCTAAGGGACTGTATCACGCTGCCCGCNCGCAGATTGTTCAAGGATCGCGATCCAGTGACCGACCGGGTCGGTCGGTCGGTCGGTTGAATACAGGTCCGGGTTTCCACCTGATATCTCCGCGCGTCTAAGGGACTGTATCACGCTGCCCGCGGGTTATAAGCTCGGGCATCTGGTTAAAAAGCGTTTCCCTTTTCCCTCTGATCTACTCGGACACTAATGATGCCGGTTCCTCCTCCATCCACGATTCCGTGTCATTCTTTTTCTCCGCCTCTCTCTAATCCCGTTTTCGCTGCCTTCGACGTGCTCGACCCGTTCTCAGGCAAACCTCTCAGAAACAGCGTCTGCCATCCCCGCCGCGTATCCTGACTTCATTTCGACTGGAAGTACGAGAGAACCGATGAAAAGTTTCTTAATATCGGATGGAACTGCGACCTCGTACAAAAGTTCCGGCCAGCCAACAGCCTCGACGATCCATCGCATCGGCGGTCCATTGCAACCGGGGCTTCTCTGATAGCCTGTTTTCGAGTCGGGCCAACGCCGGCCGGGATAATTTTTCGATATTAAATCACGTACAAGACGGAGGAAAGAGTGGCATGGCGTAGCTACAGGTATAGATACGGACAATTCGAAACTTCGGAATCTTGATTCGATGAGATCTGATAAAAGAAGCTCGATCACTCTCTGCTGGTCAACCGTGAACGTGTAGCAGCAGCAGCCGTGCTTTCGGGCGGCCTTCTGGCGTCTTGGATGTTCGTTACTGACACTGTGGAATTCTCCGCTGCGGGTCTCCCGAGGGGGAGAAAACGGGCACGTTTCGAGGCAACGGCCGGGGCAACCGGCGACCACGGGTCCTCGTGGAACGTAAATTGGTTTCGGGGAACCACCGGAAATTCTTGGTTCGCGGCTTCGATCAAACCGCAGACACGCTGCTAACTTCCACGGCAGCAGACATTTTTGGTACGTTTAATTGCCGACGCGATTGTTCTTCAGAAATTCTCTTACTGCCCCTCGTCTTAATTAAACTAACGAAAATAAGCAAAAGCGACGGCGAATGTTATACGGTATAACGTGGGTACAATTTCAACGATGTCTTCCACGTTGAGATAACTTTGAGTACTGTTTATTTAAATGGATCTTCGTTTCATATCAACGTTCTCGAGACAGTGTCAAATGTACTATGCCGGTGAACGAGCTCTGTTAGTAATAATAGTTCCAAGATGTTATCAGTAAAATAAGTAATAGTCAGAGTGACAGCAACTAGACAGTTTACGATCGCGAGTCACGGTTCAAATATTTGATGACAGGAAAAGCCCCGATTTACGGTTTCTCAACAACGATTCACAACTGTGACAGTTGTAAAACTGATGATGCAGCGCTGGATAACCCCTGTAATCTAAACCCGGAAATTCTTCACATGCTGTTTCATCTTTTGTCACATGGCCCATTTCGTACAGAAACATTCGCCTCGAATAGTATAACAGATCGATTTTACCAAATTGTTTTCAGATACAATCTTGGCATTATTATTGTTTTTAACTAAATATGTTGAATAGATAATATACTCCTATGAGGTTGATGCTACACTCGGAGAATATTTGGTTATTAAACAATAATAGCTTAATCTTGAATCTCCTGTCCTGATTCGAGTGGGAGCCATCTGGTTCTCTCCTTGAATAGTGGAATTATAGAATTTCCTTGGGGCTTGGATCTCACCTGGTGTCATTTCATTTCAAGTCTGTTCATCCACGAGTTTTTCCAACAAGTACACGTAGAATCTTTTAAACATATCTTGAAACATTACACTTAATATATCTTAATCTGTTCTGAATCTTCATATTTATTCCAATATTTTTTCCTTTGTTCTCAATACCAATAGGTTGTGCAGGATCATTTAAATACATCTTGACATTTTTACGTTGATATAAATGACATGTTTCTATTTTCAAATACGGCACTTCCTATAAAATGTCATGTTTCATTTAACTAATTTCTGTTAAAAGCTTCTAAGCCATTATACAATTCCGTTAGTCGGAGTAATGATTACTCCACGTTCAGCATCAGCAATCTTATTTATAAGTCGAAAAATTTTTACGAGACACGGTAACGAACCTTTCTAAAAATTAAATAACAATGCCGTGATAAGGTACACAGAACCGGGATGAAAGAGAGAGGAACACTTTCTGGTTGCATTATTTAGTTAGCCATGGGCGAAGCATTGCGGTCATAAAAAATGTGTACGCGTCCAGGGTAGTGGAAATTTTTCAGAGTCATTATATAAGGGGAATATTCATTGCGCCTATAACTCTTCCGTAACGTTGCATTTTAATAATACACGAAAAGACTCTCAGAATTGAAAAATCGCGCCACTTAACTCCATCGCCGGATGCCGGATGGGCCGAAGAAGCCCGAGTTTCCGCTCGTCCCTTCCTTTACCTATCCGCTTCCCCGTATCGTTCTGCAATATGTATGGAACCGCGGTTCTTATCGCCATAATTTTTGACATTATTCAAGAATTATGATTATTCCTATATCATTCTTCATTTTTAAAACTCTAATATAATTTTTATATTAACAGATTCTATGTATATTCTATAATAATAATAATTCTACTCGATTGGGCTATCCATGTTTTAAAATTTCTCATTTTTTTCAGAGCAAGGTAAATTACAATTGAAACATAGAAAGGTTGCATTGGTACACGTTTAAAGACTTCGTTCCAGTGTAGTCTGTTAAGGTCTCATGGCACGTCTTATGCTGTTTAGCAACAGAGGATTAAGTTAAGCGATGCAACCTACACCATAAACACGTTCAGTGTACTATAGAAACTTGCATCATTTTAACCCATTAGCGTAAGTATTATTA
>SHCU01000059.1:41086-61162 GCA_004307685.1 Ceratina australensis | reverse complement strand
TGTTCAAGAACAACTGCCGGCCGGCCAAAGCCGACGGAGATTGAGTTGCCAACAGAAATTCTTGCGAAAGTAACTCCCGCACGACTTTAACTCGAAACTCCTTTCGCATGGAATGATTTCACTCGGCGAATCGTTTTCGCGCGAAGAACCGGAAGGGAATGCTAAACGCGTTGATTAAATAATTATAAGTTTCAGCGATTGTAGCGGAATAGATAAATGATAACCTGAAATTGAATTCATGTTCAGCGAAAGCAATACGTTCAAAGTTTAAACGGTGACGTGAGCTCTCCTCTTAATAAATTGCTATTATTTTTATTCAATTTCAAGATGTCCGATTTTTATGCAAAAATAAACGTTCATATTCATGCATAAAAAATGCGCATTCGAACGGATTTAAAGCGAACGAGCACAAAGCGAAAATTTATTTCACATGCGTCTGACATTTTATGCACTTCATATATTGTGTTTACTTCTGCACATTCAATTCCTTGAATAAACTGTGCGTTCATATAATTTTCAGTTTACTTAGTAAACAGTGAATAATCGTATATTTACACGAATTTTAAATGTAAAATCAATAAAATGCGTTTAAATAAATTCAATTTTAAATACTCGAAGTCTATTAAACTTTTCAGGTAACATTCTATACAAACATGAGAATTTAACCAACATCTTATTATTCCATAAAACAAGTTTACAAAAAGATTGTTGGCGGAGCGTTCAAAATTACTTTATCACAAAATCGTGGATCGAGTTATGCGATGGCGCAAGAAACTGTATCCTTAATGCGTTGAAAGTAAAATACCGCCGACCGAGCTCCAGCAACAAGGGGGGAAACTTTTGTGCAGGGCAAACGTAAATGTTGAAAGTTTTACGGTAACGCGTACGGAAAGCTCCTTTCCTGCCTTCTCAACTAAAACGCCACCGCGGTCAACTACTTAACGTTATTTGCAATTTAAAGACAAAACAATGTATTCCTTTTTCACGTCGACCTTGTTGAGGATCAGCTCTTACGGAGCTCTCTTGACTAATTAAAATACACCGGCTACAAGTAGCGTTCGTATCATTTCCTCTGCTCTACATGACTGTGTCTCTCCCTCTATTAGTTTTTATTTCTCGTGGTCACACTACAAGAATAATCTTTCATCTAACATCTCCTAATTTATCTGAAAGAAGAAATTGCCATAGACATATAAGAATATATCAAGTCAGCAATTGATACTATGTAAGAATCGATAGAACACTCGAATCAATGATTCGCAGAATCGATTGATGTTACAATACGTCCGTATTGGGTTGTGTCCGGAAAACAAGTAAGGATAATGAGGAATATCAGAAAGTATTATATTATAACAGAATTATTATGGACACGGTGCATGCGCTTAGAGACTTACAGCTAACTTCAGATTGAACGCACACACTAATACCGCTACAATTAAGCCACCCTTAGCGTGATCTATTCTTATGTACCAACGGAAATTACTCTTCAAAAACGTTTGAACCATTAGATAAATGTTCCCGGGTGTGCAGCCGGAGAAAGGGGGTCTGCCGGCGTTCGGAGCGAGCTGTTATTTGTCAACACGTTTAAAAACGGTGCAGCCAGTATCCTGGTAGCACGATTACTCTTAATTTCCCGCGGGCGCCGTTCGTCAGACGATTTTACAATTGCGTCCAAAACTCCGAATTAACTATTGAAAGAGACGCATAATTCAGCCGGCTAATCGACGTTCAGAGTTCACGGGGAATCTTGGCGACGAGATTGTTTGATTAAATCACTCCGAGGTGGCTTCAACTCCAAACCCAATGGCTTAACCGGGTTAATATTTCTTAACCGGCGGAATTCAATTCGTAGTCTCGGCGGCTTCGGAACGAAAATCAATTCGAACGCAGAATCCGAATCGGGACTATGAATTTTGATGGGGTGAAAAAAGCGACCGCGGGGGACGACGAATCAACCGCGGCGTATATTATTGAATTCGGAACCCCGGAACGGTCTTCCGTTCTTCGCTCGGATCGTTTCCTCTATCAGCCGAATCGCTCCGCCAATGATATGTAAATTCTACCTGGTTCCCTCCGCTGCCGCAGAAATTGCTATCGTCTGCTTACCCCTATTAGTTAGGCGATTTTATTAACTCCTTCAAGCTGATTTGTTCCTTTGCTACCATTTATAATATTGCCTCAAGCTAAACTCTAACTCCTTCAAGTTGATTCGTGCCTATGCTACCGTTATAGCTGCCAAATCTAGAAGGTTAACTACCGCAGTTAGCATCAAATCTATAGCGACCCTCTTTTGACTTCCTGGGTATCTGACCTACCTCCTTATCTATAACACTAATTCATGATTAGACTACGGATTTTATGTATTTATTGAAATATGGTTCGTGCAGAGATTGTAAAAAATTGATTTAATGTCTAAGGAGTAGAATAGAAACTATACTTTTTAAAAAAACAATAGGAATTCCCATTTAAAGGAGGCTATTAATAATTATATGTATGTATAATCATAAAAGTATCTATAATCACATAATCCCTTCTTCTAATGAAACATACAGTTTGTGAAAAAGAATGAATACCATCTACATACATAAATATAAAGTAGAATATAAATAATTTGTGAAAGAGGGACTGAATAATAATGCATGTAATAAGAACACATTTAATGCGATTAAGGAACAATAAATTGCCGAGATTATAAGGAATTATAAGGGTTATAAGGGGTTTAAGGAATGAGAAGCGGGCGCGCGAATTCTTTCCTCCGGGGATGGGTGGAAAAAAAAAGGAAGAAATGAAATTCTAGCGAATCGGCGATTAATTAAACAGTCAGGAATGCCGCGGCTACACGCGCTCGTCGGCGACGAAATATTTGCGGCTGCGGACGAAAAGACTCCGTGTGGGTGTGTGCAAATGCGGCCGGCCAATTAAAGCGCCATTTTCGGTGGGATAATCGCGAATCGATACGTTATAATTATCTCTTCGCGTGACCATATTTTTTGCATCGCGGCATGAATAACTTCGTTATCAGTAGTTAGCGAAACGCGAATCGATTGTGTTTTAACTCATTAAATTATATACTGATTTATAGTATTTATAAAGTTCGACGATACTCTAGGCAAATAGAAACTATCATTTTACGAAAATCAATTTTATGATCATTTTATATTCAAACGTAAATTCAATTCAAAGAGTGAAACATTTTTTTTTAATATTATTGTTATTTTAAATACTATTAAGTTTCATTATAACACGCAAAAACATTAAAGTATACGAGCAGTTACAATGAAATTGATTAATTCGAATGTAAAATGGACTCAGTAATGTTAAGGATTTGATTGCAACGGAAATTCAACAACGCGAGTGGCAAAAATCCCAACATGGTAAGCCCGTAAACCGCGCGATCACTCGATATTGCACTCGAAGCCCAAATTAAATCGCACGATCGATCTTTGACGGATTCTTTCCGCCGAAAACTCGTTAACCGAAATATCCGTTGCCTAAACGGAATAGCGAACTACGTGTGACACGCATTCGAACTCGGTGTCCGCAGACAGGGAAGGTTTGCGAGGGGAAAAATGAAATTTTCGCGCGATTTCATGCACGTCCTTTTAATATCGGGCGAAATCGGATTATCGAGCTATCGCGCGGCCGTCAAACAACGCGGCGGGCACCGCAACACGAATTCCTTTCTGACGAAACGATCAACGACTCCGCGAGCCTGCATTGAAAGTCAAATGTGGACGTACATCTAAAACTACTGGATTTGTTCGGCATATTTTATATATGCGGAATATTCATCAGATCAAAATAATATTTCTTCTATTTTTTTTTATCAAAATCACGGTGATAATTAATTAATCCTTTGCACTCGAGGAATTTTCTCGCAAAGAACTTAAAATGTTGTTATGGCGTTTTCATTAAATATTTATTAAATGAAGTCTGTATTATTATTTTATATGCATTTTATCAAATTATTATGAAATACGAAATCATGAATTTTTGCCTCGACAATTTTTAAGTTATCAATTATGAATTCAATGTATAAAGCAATAAACATTTCCCTATATAACAACTATTTTTCACTCACCTCTCAAGTACAAAGAGTTAATAATCATACGGTATCATTTAAATTCAGATTTGTCTGGAAGCTTGTAAAATAACAAGACAGCACCTTATTGTAAATACTTAGCACATTTCATATTAGTGTATACCGTTGCTATCTCAGCTATGAAAATTCATACACTTCCAAGTTGGAATTTATATTTAATTGATTGCGAATACATTTGATTGAAAAATCAGTTAACCTATATACACTAATCAAGAAATGATAATATATAAATATACAAATTTGCTGGTCAATGTGTACAGCTTCGGACAAGTATTCTGAATCCATCACTGCTTATTTGTGAGTTCCCTAGCGAGACAATATTCACAAGTAGTAAGAAATCTATTCGTTTATGTTTCAATGCTCCAGGCTTAAGCATTGGCAGCATCATCATATGCCGGAGCATTGAAACACAATCCAATAGATTTCTTACTACTTGTGAATATTGTCCCACTAGGGAACTCACATCTAAGCAGTAGTGGGTACAGAATAATTGTCCGAAGGTGTACGTGTACACTGATCGTGAGTTGAGGCTTCCTGTGGAACGTATACATATATACGTACATAAGAACTTATCTACCGCATATATTGACTGTTGTAGTTGCGCACACAGCGTATTCGCTGTTGACTTTCGCTGCAGCATTATCCTCGTAACTCATAAGTTTTCGGAGCGTATCGACACGATGTATCGATAATTTCGTTGCGGCGCGGTCTCGAGGCGCGCACAGCTTTCCCCGCCATTATCGGTGCGCCGGAAAAACGATACCGGCCGCGCCATTAACGCCACTGATAACGGTTATTTAAGAGAGTTCCCCGTTGCCGCGGAGTCTCGTTTTTATTTAACGAAAAGAAAAGTTCCCAATGAAAATCAATTGAAAATGCTGCCGGCAGGATGTACGGGAGAAAACGGGGCGGACTGGCTAGGGGCCGGGAGCCAGTGGCAACGGTGAAATACGATTGTCGACGGTTTTAAACGGACAGAACGGATTATTAGACTGGAACAAATGAAAATGCATTATCTGTACCATTTTTCCTTCGCGCTGCCTCTTCCTTTTTCTTCTCGTTTTTTTTCCTTTTTTCTCAAACGGGAACTGAAAGTGAACGAGTGCCGTACATCAAATAAACGTACGACTGTCGATACCGTATCCCCCTTGTCTTCGGACATTTGTAACGCTTAAACGAGATTTGTGCGCATTTTTAGAACGGATCTAACGTTTCGACCTGCGATACCAGGAACAAGCGATAAGACTGTCCCTCGTGTTAGAAATACAATCAAATATTTTAAAATTGTCGGCATTCATAAATCAAGGATATTAAACCCATCGAAGAAAAAACTGCATTGAAATAAGAAACAATAATTAAATACTTTTGTTAGATGCATTGTCATTAAATTGACAATATTAATAAAAATATGTTCGTCATTCAATAATTTTGTTGACAGATGCAAAAGAAATAATCAGTAAAAAAAGAATTTATTACAGATTGTGAGATATCTTCAGCATGGATTTGTCTCGTAAACGTAAATAAAGCGCAGCAATGATGCAGCTAGGAGATATAAATTTAATTGAGTATCCATGTTAACACTGCGCTAACTTGTTTAATGGTTATCCGTTTAGCCTGTAACTAACCTCGAACTAACTAAACTTCAACGATTAGTCGAAAATTGGTGCTTTCTATGCAACACAGACTTATTAGAAACAGGAACTTGAGCAGCATCTTAGATATTAAACTGTAGCGCAAGGAGAGACCGTTAGCATCGTGCGACAAGATTGAATGTCTCAACGTCCCCTCGAGTTCTGCATTCAATTCCTCGTCACAATAAATTTCTCTTCGGTATTTAATATCGAACGTAAGTCGGACAGCATGAGCCGCTTTTATCTAGCATTTTTACAACAGAATTGGGCAACTGTGTTATCTGTTCAGATAAACTGTTTCGATATTGAAGTACGATAAATTAAATGTAGCATTATATTACTTCACAATATATAATAAAGTGTTTATTTGTTATTGTTTAACTATAACTGGATTCGTAAATTTCTCTCGATTACATAATTACACGTCCCTGTTAATTGGTATCCGTTTTGTACAGACTTCCGGGATAAGGACACCTGCGCTCACATATATTTAGCTACAGTCCTATTCAAAACTTAATGCTTTGAACTCTGAATACCAAAATATATTTGCAATTACTTTTATTAGAATCCGAATAAAAATGATGAGTAGTTTCAAAAAAGATTCAATTCAAAAATTCTATTCGCAGTTTCTTTCAATAAAAAAGTTCTTACTCAGAAATTTATAAAATGAGTTAATGAGTTAAGCACTCATAGTCGTCAAAAGCCGGTTAAAAAGCAATAATTCTTTTCTCTAATAAAACGTAAATCTGCAAATTATTTTAAGACTTCCGGATATGTGTGTACATCGGAATTCGAGTTTCGAGTGGGATCTCGAAAGCAAACGAACCGCAGCTGGTACGCGGCGGTGTTCCGCAACAAAGCGGGCTGAATTAATCACACTGATAAATAATAATAAGTGGCGGGGTTGCTCGCACGTAGCTAGTTCGTTATTCATACGCAATTCATATTAAACGGATCCTTTGCAGCGCGATCCATAACGACGCGCGCGGGTGTGTCCGAACCCTCTGTTTTCTGACCGAGCTACAAGCGCCGATGTCTTCCCATCTTCATCAAATCCGGGCCGTGTACGGCCTAAGCACGCCCAGCACGAGCAAGTATCGTCCATGTTTCATAGTTAATGTCTCGTAATTAATCGAAGGCTGATAACTACATCACCGTCAGGTAATATCACCGTCGTGGGGCAGGAAAACGAGCAAACCCATTAGCTGCCCGCGCCTGAATTTTCTCTCGCGGTACTCGCGTTGATTATATTCAAAAATACAAACTTTCATTCAGTCGATATCACTTTATCATGATTAATTAAGATTCTGTTAATTCTTGTGTTAAGTAAAAATTATTTTACGAATAAATCTTTGAATAGATAATCACTAACATATGTTGCATAATAAAATGAAGTCAATTAGGAAATATATATATATACACATATTATATATATACATATATATATATACATATATATATATACATATTATAAATATAGGCAAGATCTATTTGCTATAATATAGACATAAAATCGTGTACTTCTAGTTACCTAACGATCTGAATTTCCAATTAGAAAAATCGAGTGAAAAGACGAATTAGCGGAAGTAGAACGCAGTCCCATATCAATGTGCTTGATCAAGCCTTAATTCAACAATCACGAGAAAATAGGTTCATCAATATTCCATAGAGGGAAAAAAAACATTCCGCGTAGTATAAGCAGGCTACCGCGGCGGGTATCGATTTCAGCATTAACAACGGGTCGGATTTTTAACGTAAATGAGGGAAACTCGATGCGGCGCGACGCGACGCAGCCGAAAGTATACGCAACGTCGCGTCGGGCGACGAACGGCTGAAGAAGGCGGCTGACGAACAAACAATGGCGCGGAATCAACGTTCAAGCAATTACTATCCGGCAACATCGTCGCCGGTGTTGATAATAATTCCGTGGCGAGACAATGGGCCGGCTGGGCCGAGTCGGCTGCCGGCAGCCGACTCGGCCGAGGACCCGGGCGAGAGATAAGCTTTTAATTTTCTCGGAGATTCCGACAATGCCACCAAATTAAAGCACCCTTTCTCGCGCCAAGCGTGCCAACCGGCAGGCGACCAACGTCGTCGTATTTTGCATAATCATTTCACGGGTTCCCGAAAACCGCCAGAATAGCGAATGTTTTTTTTTCATGATTCCATCGATAATCCTAGGCTACGAAGGGAACAATTTTTTTTTACAGAGGAGATATTTATAGTCACAAACTATAGATAGATGTACTTGAAAAACTTCTACATCTATCTATAGCTCATGGCTATAAGCATTTTCCCTATCGATGGTAGTTTAAAGCGTTGTCTGAAATATACTGTGCCTCAAATAAAGCGTTTGAACATTGACTATAATATGGACAATTAAAATAATATCTGCTAATTTTCTATGCCGCAGTGCCATGACAAGTTTTTCTACAGATTTCACCTAGACGAAACAAAATGTGCATTTCTTAAAATAATGCATATTATGTTTCGTCTAGCATTATCAACTACGACTGCACCGGATCCGATAGTGAATCGCAGCCAGCTCTTACTTATGCTAGTTTTCCGTAGGGAGACAAAATCCAAAAGAAATAATACATTTTTGTCCTAATTTCTCAATACTCAATGCAGGGTCAATACTTGTAGATCCTTACATGATTCTGACGTTACAATGAAAACAATTTTAACCTACATTTAAATATCTTGGATTGTGTCTACCTAAGGAAAACTCATACAAGTGAAAACTAGTTACATTTCACTGTCAGACTCTGTAGTACTCTACAAACCATTCACTGCATTCATTCAAAGCGGAGTTACAACCTAGTAAAATTTTACTGACTACTCTGTAACAATTTTCTACATAAACGAATTAATTAATCACATTTCTGATAGTTAAGAATGCAGTATTAGTAATTACTAAAAGAGAAAGAGAGCGATTATTTATGGATAAGCAAAGGAGTTGCGAAGAATGCTTAGTTAGAACAAACTGCAGAAAGCGTGACGCGACCTCTCACAAATATTCTATGGTGCAAAGAGGTTGGTTACGTAGGGCGAAAGTCCTATTTAGACCTCCGCGAGGCAAAGCGCGGTGGTGCCTTTAAACTAGACCGTGATGGTTTACCGTTAGGACAGCTAGGCGAGCCAGAACGAATAGGTAACGAGTTAACAAAGATAAAAGCCGGCGAACAGGGGAAGCACCTATTTTTTTCCTCGACTCACGACGACAATGGAGTGGAATTAAAGCGAGCCACCGCTGTGTGCATCGCCGAGCTGGAGTAATTGTTTTACGACCGGATAAAATTCATGAACGTCTCCCCAGCGATGCCTACCCTCCTTTCTGATACCGACGATTCTCTTTTTTTTTCAAGAGCAACTTGCAATTCGCGCTACGATTAACGACGCAGATTTGACCAAATTTTTTAATATCCACTTAATTTCTAAATTAGTAGCTATTAACTTATAATTATTCTATTGTTATATGTATAACACATTACAGTATTATTAATAATTTCAACGGTATCGATCGGCTCTCGTATAAAAGGGAATAATAAAGTTTCATTTAATTTCGTGTCAATGAAAATCAGGTATTCCAGAAATTTACGTGTACGAAAGTTCTTTGCCCAAAGGCCGTGTATAATGTTCCCTAATTAGTATGCACAGTGGTGGTAGTTGGATCCCTTCTACGGTTCCGGGTGCAGATAGAACGTCGCCGACGTTTGATTCGAGCAATCTGCTCGGATCGGTTCCGTAGTTGAAACTCCGAGATCGATCGACCGCAGAAAGCTGCGCGCGAACTCGAAATTTCATTTATACCGTTGATTAAAGCACGTATCTGCGAATTTCACTTGAAACACGCCCTCAGTACGTGAAACTTGTGCGCTGTTTTGAAATCAAAACCTACGTTTGCCGGTACGATTATTCTTCGATTTAAGTTTCCTAGCCTAAGTGTACTAGCTACGATCCCGGAACCGTTCGCATTATAGTTAACCTTCTGATTAAAACAGTTCCATGTCAGGATAGTGTTCAGTATTGTTAAAATGTATTCCTTCATCATAGCAATTAGTTATTTATTAATTTAAATTCTATTAAAATTTCTCGTAAAACAATCCTTGAGGATTCATTAAAAAAAAACTAGAGAATTTCATTAATAACCCTATTTATTTTACATTTAGTACATAATAAACTACGAATTTCAAAAAACTCCAAATTTCTATATTAAAATTACTAGAACGCTTTCACATCTCCATTAAAACTTGATTTTCAGGTAATTGATAATAACCCCAAAGAGAGAGAGAGAGACATACGAGTGAAAGAGTAGCGATAAGAACGGGAACAAAAAATGGTCAGTGAACCACAAAAGCCTGTAATCAATCATTATGCGGTTTCACGTGTCTCCCCGTGCCATTGATACAAAACCGGACAGGAAACACGATGAATCAAAACCTCCTGACCTTCCCGTCGGTGCACACTTATCGCCGGTATATCACAATGCGAAATAACAAAAATTCTGTCAGAACTCGAGCGGGGCGCTTCATCATATAACCCGAGCGACGGCAACGGGACCGCGGGCGTGCCGCTTCCGAACTCGAAAATTTGACCGACACGCCCGTCACCAAGATTTATGAGCCGGGGAACGGCCGCCGCTCGCGTCCTCTCGTTCGAGTTCGGGCGACCCCCCTATCCCCATATAACTGGTAACATCGTAATGATATAGTGTCGCGGCGGTGAAGTTAACGTTAATGGGACGAGGTCCCCGGTCCCGGGGTAAAATGTGTCTGAAGTTTGGACGTCGGGTTGAGAAGGCAGCGCGCGCGGCTTTAAGAAGTTGTCCCGAGCCGACGCGACGCGACACGACGCTCGCGCTCCGTCGAGGATAGGGGATCCATTGTGCGACGGGTAAGGTCGGCAGCTAGCTGGTCTATGGGACGAAGCTGAAATGGATGCACGCTACCAGAAGGGGGGGAAGAGAAACGGGGATGGGGGTGGAAGCGGTAAAGCGAGAGTGTGTGTAGGCTTTTGTCGGGAACTTCCCTACCCTACCGGTCGGAGTTCAGCGAGTATATTGGCTTAGTTTTCGAGTGACGTGCTTGGATACACGGGTTAAATATATTCGCGGACATCTTCGTCTCAGGCAGCAACAACACCTCCGGCTACGCAAGCTGCCACGGCGGCAACGGGGAAACTTGCCGCACCGGGCGACTTGTCTCACCCTCTTTCCACCCGATTCGATTCATACGACCGTTGTTCCATTACCCGCGTACGTTCGGAAATTTCGAACCCGGGCGAGATGCAACCGAGTTTCGGAGAATCGCTGTTTTTGGATACCGTTAAGAGCCGTTTCGACAAGTTCCCCGGAAGATACCGCGTCCCAAATGCGCCGGTTAACAAGTAAAGTTGAATGAAAACAGTCTATATTTAACCGTACTATCCGCTGCGAACTCGGTAACTGGTAGACGCGTTTATGTCGACGGTACTTCACGAGTTGTTACAATATACCGAAATAAAACGGAAGCGATAAATATGCAATGAAGGAAAAATGGAATTTGAAATTCGAATACATACAAACGCTTAATTAAATTTTATTATAAATCTTGGCATTTATAATTATAACAATCTCATCTGCTTCCATATCCAACAGTGAAGCGAATTATAAGCCCGCGCGAGAAACAGAATTGGTATACAGCAACCTGCTGCGAACGAGGGAAAGTCGTCAGATGTTGATCAATGCAATAATGATCAGGCGAAGTAAACTTGACTCCGCTGGAAGTCAGGGCAAGATATCTGACATTAAAACGAGGAGAGACGCGAACTTCGGTCCGCGAGCGACGCGATAAAAATTTCAACAGGAATGCATTTTCCATGATTTGACGCCATTCCCGCGCGGAGGGTTAGAAGAGAAATAGAAAACGGGGGGAAGGGCAGCGACTCTGCTGCTCGCGACTGCTAATTTCCCCTCCCGTCTAACTGCCTGGCAGACGTCCACTTATTGATCTCGATAGAATTATCTCGGAAATACCCCTCTCGTTAGATCACATTAGTTTCTCGTCTATCTTCACGACGAATCAACCGACGCCATGTTACCATCGAACCTTTCACGATAATTTATTTCAATACGAACATGGTTACTATTGCTTGTTGTTTCGTCCTAAAATAGTAACCTAGATTGAATATTCAATATAAGGAGAATTATGTTACAATCAATCTGATAAATTTTATGATTAATATTATACAATTTAATGAATTTTTACACCTCCAAGATTATATATTTAAATAGCGTAATTATTTCATTTATCTACCCTTCTTATTTCCATAAGCGTAGGTGTATGCAATTTAAGGTGGGCTTGTTTGTAAACTTTTAACGCTAGAGTATCGATGGATGAGAAGAGGCCATGCTCTGGTTACACAGGCCTTTAATCCAGCTACGACTGAAATGCACCCAGCTGTACGGAAACGCAGTCAGGGATATACATATTTAATAACAGAAATGCATAACAATGAGCGCACTCCTTTAGTTACTGGAGCAGCCGCTTCTTCGCGAGGTGCTGCTATTCTGTTTTGCCTTTCTACCGTCCTGATCTCTTTCGCGTAAATTACTTCTCCCCGTCAGGCCGTCGCCTCGTCCCTCTTTGCTTTTGATCATTTTTCTTGGATCTGATACGGATTCTATTGGTCTACTTTTGTCACCTCGGACTAAGGCGTCGAAAGCGAGAAGTAACGTGAGCAATAACGAAAAGTATTAAAGGTTGTCTACTTAAGCCCTTACAAAAACAGTAAAAAAGTAAAATTGAAATTTTACCTCTTATTAGATAGTACATTAATCAGAGAGCTATGCAAAATTTTTGATATTTTGCGAGTTTATCAAAACCTTACTGAGCTATTTAGTGGTCATATATCGGAGGTATTGTAAAGAAATTTAAAGAAATACGAAGCATTGTGAATTTTAAATGACGTTCAAATAAAGCGAAGAAAAAATTATGGTAGTGGTCACTTTGCCGAGATTAATTTCCCCTCGCTTTCGTACTGCTTTAACTATAGTCTCGATAGAAATTTGCCAGGAATTTCCATTATCGGCCAGACCTGATATCGTGCCTGGCATAACATCCCGGCTATGAACGCGTTGTTTCGCGTTAATTCGTCGTTACGTGAAACTTTCCCCTAGCCAATAACAAGAAAAACAAAAGAATTTAAAGGTACTTCTTCGATCTAGTAAAAACTTGATTCCTGATCAAACAAAGAAATTGACTCATTAATTTCTAATCGAAATTACAAAAGTTTGTGAAAAATATAGAAGTGGTAGAAAAAAATTGACGTTCGCAGTTTCTTCGATCCTTTAAGATGATTTCTAGACATCGATATCCCGTTCAAATTTCTAGAAGATTTACACAACACTTTTCAATCGTATTGCTGACGCGGCAATAATATGTATCTGAGAGCGTCGTGTAAACCAACATATCATGCCTTTAAATGCACATAAATATCCCATGAACAAAACGTGTGTATGTACCAATCAACGCACACTATATTTCAAGAATAAAAATCACTATATTTTATCAGATAAAATCAGAATACAAAAATATGTTTTCTTGAATCTAATAGAAACCGTAATTAAAATATATGCTCATTCGCTGTGTGATATAATGTAACAAAAAAGAAAAATATGATTTATCAATATATTCGAGAGGAACGATTTAACTATCAAAGTCAAGACAGTTTATATGTGTATCAGAATCAGTAGATGAAAAGAAGATTATCATTCATCTTTCTCGGCTATCAAGCTTCATTTCACTTGCGCGAGACGTGGTCAATCGGTAAGGAAACGAGGCAAATGAAAATTCCTGACGAACGATCGGCCGACCGAGACTCTGGGCTCAACCAGCTGTGTGACGCGTTTCTTTTTTATCCCTCTCTTGGTCGAATCGAATCGGAAACACTCCATCAGAGCGTGCGCTTCTTGCGCGTTTCACGATCCATTACACCCTCGTTAATTCAGTGTAGGGGGTGTCAGGTATGGACTCGGCAAAAAACCTTATCCGCTACCGTGCTGCTGCTCGGGTCCAAATTTTGTTTACATTTATCTGGTACGATTTTTACTCATATACACATATCTGATATATCATAGAGACAAACAGATATTTAAGGTGTTAAAGAGAATAAAAATTGCCTACTTTATAAAAAAAATTAAATATGTGTATCAAACTTTTGTAAAATAAGAAACATTTTGTTTTATATTATTGTAAATCTAGAAATGACGAATTTGCATTACTGTATTTTTGGAATGTATTCAATTCCCAGAAAATACGGAACACTTCTTGAAATCTCGCATTTCACGGATCAGCATCCGCATTTGATTTCTGGTCTGCGCACGGACGCGTGCCTGCGTTTGAAACAGGGGCATATCTCCGGGTTCGTGTTTCTTGCGTGGCCGATCTCGTTGCTCAACTATTCATGCTTTGAGACGCGATATTAAGGCTTCAATTAAACGCGACCGTGCCTCGCCTGGAAACTAATATGCCATTGAGAAACTTTGAAGGATTCAAAACGGTACACCGAGCTGCTGCCGAGCACTACCGGTAGAGGAGGGTTGTCCCGGATGAAACTGTCCTCGCCTTTCCCTCGCGCACGATCATCGGATTGATGCTGAAGGAGCCCGGGGATCGTGCGGCTTCGCAAAACCATACGATGTATCTTTCGAGGATACTGCCTGATAAACAGGATTGACAAGTAATTCGCGGAATAATCCAAAACATCGGCTAAGAGATATAAAATTAAAAATACATTAAATTTTTCGATGCACAATATTATAATAAATACATGTATATATCAATAATAATAATAATAAAAAACTATGCAGTGTGTATCATCGACTTTCATTTTTTGTAAAATAAGAATAAAATAATAAAATAAAATAAGAACATTTGTACTACAATTAATATACATATAATTATTATTTTAAGCATAAAATTTAAGAAATGGTGTCTCGAAAAATGATTGCTCTCGGTACATTTCTTAGATATTTTTCTAATCGTCGGTAGCTTGAAAAGCTTGAACGCGACCCGGATTAACGGCCGATTTCCTTAAGCGAACTGCACCGCGAGATAGCTTTCAGGAGCATTTACGCGAACGAAGGAAACGTGTAGATAAATAACACGTAGTTATGTACGGGAATCAGGGCATCATTTTTCCTTCCGCGTCTATTGTGAGAACGATTCGTTTAATATAACATTCTACGCCGCAAGAAGGTAAGGCGCGGCGGCGGCGGCGGCGGCGGCGGCGGCAGCAATTGAAAAGAGAATCGCGAGGAACGATGAAGTTTTAATGATATCCGTCTGTGCTCTCTCGGTTCTCGCGTCCGACGGTTCCTTTACTACCCTGACGCAAATGGTAACGGAGAAATATAATAGTTGAAAAATGTCAAACTTATTCTTAACTCCAAAGCGATCACTAATTATTTCAATTTCGTACTACACTTTTTCACTAGAGCGCGGCGGCTTGATTTATAGAATAAAATTCAAACACGGGGGAACGTGAGAACTCGTAAAAAGAATTCCGCGATGAAAGAATAAAGTAGGAACTATGCAAATCGGGTCATTTGTCACTACAATCACGGCCAAAGTTTTTCTGCAAGCTTCCCGGAATTCTCAACATTGTTTACACAAGAATATACATTCTCAGTGAAATGAATGCTAACATAAAAATGGCACATCCAAAACATTAATTCAGTCGATTCGCTTGAAATGTTGATCCAACAAATTTTGTATATTTTATGTGCAATTCAAACTACATGTTCCATGATTAGATTCTTTACAGCCCTTACCATATTAAACATCCTTCAACTATTTTTTAAATATATTCTATTCATCCAATATAAGCCGTTCCTAAAATTTAACATTTTGTATTTGAGAAAAATTTGATTTACCTTTATATCTCTTTTGAAAATTAACATCACATAAATTATTTTTTCCTACTTCGTAACAATGCTACGTGTAACTCAGCTATCCAATAAAGTGCTTCACACAGTGTGAATTTGAAACGCACAATCCAGGAAATTCCGTTTATTCGTGAAACTAAAATCATCGCCGCCATCAATCTTGGAATAAATCGTCGCTTGCCGAATCGGAAAGCGCGACTTGGGATGCGACCGGTTCACGTGGAATCGGTCGCCTTCCACCACGACGCGTGAACTTTCCACCGTAATGTCGCAATTTCCGGCTGCATTATGCGGAACGCATCGGCGCGTGCACGCGTCGGAAGCTGCGGTACAGTCTGGGACACAAGATTCTGGATATCTGCGAAGTTTTATACCTAACAGACAATCGTGATAATCCAAATGTACGTAACATTGTCTACACTGCATTTTCTAATACGTCCGTATATAAAATTTAATAATGATCCTTTCAACTCAATTTTTTTGAATGAAACACAGTTGAGCTTGCATATTTCTCAGGAGAAAAATCATATACTCTATTGTTACGAACACATAAAAAAAGGATTATGCTCTCAAGTTGAGAATAAACAAAAACATATTAAATTATAATTAGCAAAAATATTAAGTTTAAAAATTGATTGGATAAGTATACATGATATTTTTATATTTTCCTGCATCACTGTGAAGGTACTCGTTTTAGGACAGAAATATCGTATCCATATATTTATATTTCATAGCGTAAGTGGAATCCGAAGGTTCGGGCTACTTTTAAACCGGGTGTAAATAATATCGCGATACGGCAGGCGCAAAATCATAAAGTTAACCCGACGCGAGAAGTTTTGCGGCGTGCGGGAGCCTCGTGGCTGGCCGGCTTCTCTCAAATTCTATTATTTCTTCCTTTTTCCCCAGTTTCTCACGGATCGATCTGTAGAGGAGGAAGAAGCATCGGAGCAAGGGAAACGCGAGCAAACACATTTATTTTTCAAGGCCGAAATTTATGTATGATGCCGGCGCGATGGATGCCATGCCAAGATAGGATTCCTGCTCATCGTCGAACGCTATCGATTTAAACCCGAGCCAATGCGTGGTGTAATAAGCGTATAAGAAGATAAAATCAAATTCTTTTTTGCCACATCATTGTGAGAAATCAAACTAGCAATATAGACGAAATTTCATTCTAGTATTATAATACATTTCGTCGACTCCTCAAACATATGTAGATAAATGTTTTTCTTGATACTGAAGAAGAGCTCAACGCATTATTTGTGTACTTCCAAATATCGAAGATATTAGATTAAAGGATTATATATTTCTTTTAATATAGTAAAAAGTCCTGGATTCATACGATAAACCCTTGAAACTCTTACTTCGTATATTAAATGTATTTTAAATTTCTGTTTTCTTCGTTGATGATGAAAATCGAGTAAGGATCGAGCCCCGATCTCCAAATAGCTTAAACGAGGAATTTCTGTGTCCGGAAATTCCGTCGTTCCAGACGAGAGAAGAAGACGTGAAAGACGAGACGAATAGTCGTCTACTTCCATGTTTGAACGGGAAGTAGGGGGAACAGAAGTTGAACGCGACGCTACGCGGTGTCAGCTTGGAAAGGCAAACAACGGGGCGAAGAGACTTAACAAATATGAACTGGAAAAGCTGAATTATGGCCGCACGGTTTTCACAAACAACGATTTATCGTATTACAGTTTACAGATCCTGCTAACAGATACTAAAAGATATCCCACCGGTAAATAGACATTTTTATTAATTAACGTCGATGAGGCTCGACAAACGTGGAATCGAGCAGAAAGAATATATAATCTATGCGTAACCTAGTTCTGGCCACTTCCTTCGATATCCTTACCCTCGTTCTAAATTCGTCGCGGGCAGGGAATTAATTAACCCAGTGAACCAAACAACACCGGCGCAGGCATTCTGGGAAAAATCAACTTCGCCTAACGCCGGGCGCTCTATCCCTTATTTTTTCGATAGGGGCTTCTCGATTCGCCCGGAGTTTCAAAATAAAACGACGACCACGACAATGACCAGAGTCTCGAGAATCTTAATTGAACACGCGCCAGAAGAGGCTCGAACTCGAAAGGGAATCGATCTAAAAATACAAGTGGAAGTACGATGGGCATGCAACACAGAGAGACTGGCGCTGGTCTTGCAACTAACCTTGGCGAACCTCTCCTGCGTGTCGAGGATCTCGATAAACAGCGATACCTTATCGTCCACTATCTTGAAGCCATTCCGTGGCTGCGCCAGCAGCTGTTGTATAGCTTGCGAGGTTGTGAGCGGCGTCGCCGGGCTGGTCGCGGGCGTCGAGGTTCTGGTTCCGGTGCTGCTGCTGCCGGTGCCGCCGGAGCTGCTGTTGTGCAGATGAGTGCACCCGAGGAAAATCGGGTTGCCGTTCGGCGAGACGCCGCAATTAAACGGTCGGAACGGTAGACCGTGAAACGTCGGACTCGGCCGTGGCGCGTTCGCCCGTAGCAGAGACTGAGCAGTCGGCAGGGATAGACGCCGCGTGGCTGTGGTCTGGCCCTGCTGTTGTTGACCCTGCTGCTGCGTCTGCTGCTGAGATCTCGAGGGAGACTTGAGAATCTGATAATCGCTGGCGGCGGATGGCAGGGATCGATAACCGGAATCGGAAGGCGAGGCGGGCGGCATCGGAGCAGTTTGCGGCGTGGTGGCGATGCTATGAGGCCTGGATCGAAGCCCAGCGCCCGGCGTCCACGTGTTCGAATTACCGGGATTCGTTAGAATGCTCAGAGCGGGCCCTTGTGACGTGGGCGTGGGTGGCTGGGGATGTGGCAGAGTCGAGGCGTACGCCCTGCGAGGTATGGGTTGGTGCAACACCATTCCAGAGGAACCCCACTGTAGAGGCTCGCCGCTGCCGCCGCCGCTGCCTGTTGTACGACCGGACGATGGTACGCCGGTTGCTGAAGCTGCTGCAGGCATGCCTGTTGAAGTTGTAATGGGTGTCGAGGCGATGCTGTGTGGCCGCCTAGGTACAAGTTGTTGTTGAAGCTGCCCGTTCCATAGAGACTGGGGTGGTACAACGCTGCGAGTCGTGGGTCCCACTGTACCGTTGACGGATGGGGCAACGCCGTTCCCGCCGACGCCGTTCCCGCCCCGTGATTCCTGCTGCTGCTGTTGCTGCTGCTGCTGCTGCCCGTTGACACCATTGACGCCGCTGCCATTGTTGTTACCACCGTTGGCGGGTAAAGATACTGGAGTACCGGCGACCGAATGGGCGCGCCGTTGTACCAACCCTGATACAACGGCAGCTGAGGTTGGTGCGTTAACGTTGCAGCCGCCGCCGCCGCTGCTGCTCCACGATGACGGTGTTGTTGCTCCGGTTGGTGTTGCGCCTGTTGATACGGCAGCTGATGCTGTTGCTGGTGATGATGGTAAGGTTGACGGTGCGTTTGCTCGGCCACCGAGTTGACCAAGGGAATGGTGGACATTTGCGACATGGAGGTATGCTGGAGCGGTAATACTATGAGGACGCCTCGGTGCTGTTGGCTGGGGTAGACCGTTGGGAGTAGAGCGAATTTTATTTGCGCCGGATGCTGGTATCGGGGCTGGTGGGGTGTACAATGGGAATCCGTGACCATTGTGACTCGGGCTACGGGTGGGCAGCTGGTTGATCGGGGACGATTGTACGTTATTGCGTTGCTGCGCTGCTGACTGTTGGTGCTGGTGCTGCTGCTGCTGCTGCTGCTGGTGGTGATGATCATTGACGAGGACCCCGGTCGCTCGAGGTGTGATAGCGGGGGCGTGTGTTGGGGCCGGTGGGGGCGGGGGTTCCAGCAGATTTTCAAGTTCTGCAGACAACGACCACGCTGAAGATAGTGCTGATAGTGGTGGTACTGTTGGTAGAGCTGGTAGCTGGACGGCGGCGGTGGTTGCTGAATTGCAACCAGCGGGCTCTGTACTGTTGACTGCGCCGGCAGGACTTGGCGAGGCGGACTTGTTGACGACGCGTGCGACGCGTTCACCGCCGACGACAGCGGTGACGTGCTGTAGATGACGATCATTCAGGCTCGCGCGTCCGTTGACATTGCGATAGAAACCGGGACCCGGCGCTAGATTCAGGCTGGTCGGCTTCTGTTTCACCCCGCCGTTGGGCTGCGGAGACGAAGCGGGTTTCGGTTCGCCCATTTGGTTATTAGCAGCGTCAGGACACGACCGACTAGGTGCCCGGCTGCGCGATCATCGTTCTGTCGCTTCTTGCCAAATATAAGACAGTCTCGAGATTAAAAAGAAAATCTCTCTCTCCAAAAATTTTTCACCCTTTTCTCAGTTCACTTTATACGTTTCACTAATTCCACGTGGCCCACGTGCGGCACAACGGTTAGAGGGAACGAAACGATTCGAGCGCTGTACCACGGTTGACATCCAAGACGAATACCCGA
>SHCU01000059.1:0-40978 GCA_004307685.1 Ceratina australensis | reverse complement strand
GCTGTTGCTGGTGATGATGGTAAGGTTGACGGTGCGTTTGCTCGGCCACCGAGTTGACCAAGGGAATGGTGGACATTTGCGACATGGAGGTATGCTGGAGCGGTAATACTATGAGGACGCCTCGGTGCTGTTGGCTGGGGTAGACCGTTGGGAGTAGAGCGAATTTTATTTGCGCCGGATGCTGGTATCGGGGCTGGTGGGGTGTACAATGGGAATCCGTGACCATTGTGACTCGGGCTACGGGTGGGCAGCTGGTTGATCGGGGACGATTGTACGTTATTGCGTTGCTGCGCTGCTGACTGTTGGTGCTGGTGCTGCTGCTGCTGCTGCTGCTGGTGGTGATGATCATTGACGAGGACCCCGGTCGCTCGAGGTGTGATAGCGGGGGCGTGTGTTGGGGCCGGTGGGGGCGGGGGTTCCAGCAGATTTTCAAGTTCTGCAGACAACGACCACGCTGAAGATAGTGCTGATAGTGGTGGTACTGTTGGTAGAGCTGGTAGCTGGACGGCGGCGGTGGTTGCTGAATTGCAACCAGCGGGCTCTGTACTGTTGACTGCGCCGGCAGGACTTGGCGAGGCGGACTTGTTGACGACGCGTGCGACGCGTTCACCGCCGACGACAGCGGTGACGTGCTGTAGATGACGATCATTCAGGCTCGCGCGTCCGTTGACATTGCGATAGAAACCGGGACCCGGCGCTAGATTCAGGCTGGTCGGCTTCTGTTTCACCCCGCCGTTGGGCTGCGGAGACGAAGCGGGTTTCGGTTCGCCCATTTGGTTATTAGCAGCGTCAGGACACGACCGACTAGGTGCCCGGCTGCGCGATCATCGTTCTGTCGCTTCTTGCCAAATATAAGACAGTCTCGAGATTAAAAAGAAAATCTCTCTCTCCAAAAATTTTTCACCCTTTTCTCAGTTCACTTTATACGTTTCACTAATTCCACGTGGCCCACGTGCGGCACAACGGTTAGAGGGAACGAAACGATTCGAGCGCTGTACCACGGTTGACATCCAAGACGAATACCCGAGTTTCAATGCGCTGCTCGTTGTCACTTGGTTCCTCGGTAGCACGCGAAGGGAAAGCTTGTGCACATTTCGCGCGCGACATGTTGGCTCACGTGCGAACAAATCGATAAACTTCTCGTTGCTTGTTGTCTACCGTTCCACGGTTAAACGTATGCACACCGGTGCGTATCGCCGAGTCAACGACCGATCTCTGTTTTCTTTCTCCGTTGATCGCTTCAACTCTTTCATACCCTTTACTTCCTCGCTCTCTTCCGACACTCGAATGCTCTCGGTCCCGACGATTCACGCGACGGAGATGAATATACTCTCTCGTTATTTAGGCTCGATGTTCGTTTGTCCTCGTTGCATCAATCGATATAGGCCGTCGAAGCTTTGTTCCGTACTGCCAGTGATCGCCAGAGATCGTATAATATTTCGAAATAACATTTGATTAATTGTATACCGACGAACGTTAATTCAACGCTCGGAATTCTCGCGCGAATCGATCGTTATTAATTACTGCCCGATTGTTACCCGGATTAAAGTGCGAACTCACGACCATTATTATATTTAGAGTGCCGGCTCGTTAACCGAACGATGTCCCAGCCAGAGAATTCAATCTTCCCAGTTTGCAAATATTTCTCCTCCCTTCTCTCTTCCTCTATCTCTCTTCGGGATGTTCCCCGTTTCTTCTATCTCTCATTCGATAAATTTATCTCTTTCTCTCTTTCATTTAACTGACTTTACACTGACCGTGAACAACGGTATAAATCTCTCAAATATATTATATATATATAGATATATCTATGTAATATCGAAGATTCTTGTACAATAAATTTTCACTATAACGACAACGATCACTAAATCCTCTAATAATGACTTTTAATAGAACTTCGATCTACGATGATTGCGGAATTCTTATACTTTGAATGGGGTTTTCACAATTTTTCCTCTATGTCAACAACTCTCCTCCCTCTTTTTTTCACGCTACTAATTCTTATCTACCGATATGGAATTGCTACGAAAACCGTTAGGCCCGTCGCTCGAATTTAACGCGAGAACACGTGGTCGAATGATCAAAACGCCGGCAATCGACGACGCGCATATCGTACGACCCACTTAAAAAGAAAACATACATAGATGCTCGCTCGTATCGTTTAGCTTCACGAAACAATCTCGACGATTCAGTCGCGTCGATGTTTAAGCTTCGTTGAACATCTCGCGGCGGACAGGTATCGTGTGTAATAATCGCGGACGCGCGCACTGAGCACCAGCCACCACCCGGATCGACACGCAGCGACCGATTTACTCGCACGAGAATGTCCCAAAATGCGAACCGACTTCCCTCCTCTTTCTTCCCTGTTCAACTATCACTATCGCGTTCGCCGGATCGCCATCGCGAAGGGATCGACGATCTGAACCCTGCGATCCTCCCGATGTTCGTCTCCATGTTCCTTCGTGGTTTTCAATGACAAAACCCTCGCGCGTACCAGGCAGAAAGTCTTTTAACACCTTCGACGGCCACTGCGCGTGCAACGCTCGTTCACTCTCGCCGTCCGAGCGTAGTAGTAGCAGCAGCAGCAGCATCCGAGCTTAGGCCAGTTCGGTGTCGCGAACATGGTTCCGGGATGCGAGTCCCGGTAGCACTTCCGGTGAGCAACTGAACGGAGCAACTGACGACGATGCTCGCGGGCCGATACGTCTTCGCCGGTGGTAACCGCGTGAGTTCAATGTGCGCGGGTCAGGAATCGAAGAGGGAAGTTAGGGACAGGAGGTCAGTCGGGTGAGACTGACGCGTGGCTGCCGTGCCGGGGGCGGAGTGGCGTGTACCTCTTTGGAATACGGCGGGATTCGAGCCGCGAGCAGCCGCACGCCTGCGCCATGCCGGCTTCACTCGGCTTCTCTCTCCACCGTGGCTCGCCGCTTTCCCCAGAGGAGCCTCTTCCTCTAACCCGTTCCTCTCCTCCTCCCTCTTCCCACCCGCTTGTCCTCTCTTTTCGCTGTTCCTGAGGGAACATAGGTACGGCCCTGCTCTCACCTTCGCGGTCCAGTCGACGAGCCGACTGTCTTCGTCCCTTTGTCCGCGGCTATCTATCCACCCTTCGCGCTCGCTCGCCCGGCATCACTGTCTTCTCTCTGTCTCACTTTTTCCCAGCGCAGAGAGGGCCGCGATACCCTCCGTCAATGTCGACGTCGAGGACGGCAACGAACGCAGGCCGATCCTCTCGCGCCTGTTTCTTCTACCCGCTAAGCCGATGACACGCAACCATTTCTCTCGAGCGGACTACCCGAGAAGCACGGAGAGAGTGGAAGAGGATCAGCGTCGTCGAAAAGGGGCGCAAAAAACGCGATAAAGAAGGGGACGAGTTTACTTGTATTTTCCTTTGAGGACCAGACTCGGATGGTAGACTGGAGAACGCTTCTTCCCTTTACCCTGTACATCGTGCGCGCTCCGTTTCACCCGTTTCCTTTGCTTCCTCGCCTACTCTTCGCTTTGCGCTCTTCACACGGCCGTAGTTCTTTTTTTTTCGATCAGGATCGTTGTAACCATTAATTCCGTCTCATTGATCCATCCCACGGTACGCGTCTTCCGCTCAGGAATTGTTATCGATGTCGTTTTTTATTTAGGTTTCTAATTACACCGACTGAACGAGTTATCGCGACCATGTCGATATTATCGCTCCTTTCGTTGATTCAACAGTTAAATGATATTGATGAACGTCAATTTTAATTCGTTTTTATTCACATGTTGCGTAAATATTTCCTTGGATATTATTTTAATCATTTTACATTATTATTTCTAAAGCATCTTTTAAAAATTTGTCATATTTGTCCATAGTCCTTCCATTTCATTTTAAGTTTCCACTGATTCTCGTTGCCTCCCTCTTTACTAATCCATCGTTCCATATGAATACTGTGTGAGTTGCAAGGCCCGTTTTCGCGATCTGGTTACGTAAGACTCTGACCAGCTAGTTACTAGAGAATCGTACGGATCAATGGTAACGGCGCAATTATCGTTGACATTGCGAGGTCTGACAGTAAGAAAGCACAACCATCCGGAATTATGGAGACGTTGAAATTCTATGCACCCGATGATGGGTACGTTAAATTCACGTAGGTTATTGGATCATTCAGCTTCCAATAGCTTCTGTTTTATGGACACCGTAACTGGTAACAACGGTGGTGGATATTTTAGAACCACAGCTATTCAATGAGATTATCGCAGGTTCCATTAAATACCTCATTGTTCTGCATTGATTTTCGAGGATAAAATAAATTAATTACAAGGTCCTTTCAATTCACGCCTACTAAATATCTCCTCAGCTTATTGTTATGCAAAATATATGTTTTACGTAGCGTGCATGGTATTGAAGGACCGATTTTTTTTTATTATCCTAATTTCATATAACTGGTCGAAAAATACATTCAGATATGACCTTGAAATGACA
The DNA here is from genome assembly GCA_004307685.1 of Ceratina australensis. Classification (NCBI taxonomy): domain Eukaryota; kingdom Metazoa; phylum Arthropoda; class Insecta; order Hymenoptera; family Apidae; genus Ceratina; species Ceratina australensis. The sequence goes on along the minus strand of SHCU01000059.1, from coordinate 36,525 downwards.
TTGAATTTCAAAAATTAAAGTTTAAGAGTCTTGAACCTGTGAATATGAAGAAAATATTGTTCATCACACTAAATACGGGAAAAAATGTTCTTGTTAAACATTGGTCGTTTGGTCACAATTTACATTACAAAATATTACAATATATTGAGCTACAATATTGCTACAAATGTTCAATTCTAAATGTTTTAAATGTTCAGTTTTAAACAAAGTGTACAATGTAGCTACAATATTGAGTACAAATATCTAAGCAGAAATTTATGTGGTCATACTAAAAAAATATCTCCTGTGTGCTTTCATTTCTGTTATCGTTTAATCGACGCAAGTAAATGAACGCAATTTGAACGACATATTGATAAATTTATCTTAAGGAAAAGATTACACATACTCTCTCTCTCTCTCTCTTTGCGAGTGATGCACCATAATGAAACGTTTGGTGGTGCGTAAGAATTGTATGTAATCAATAGTCAGCGACGGACTGTCGTAGAATCGACGAACAGAGTGGAATAGCAGCGCGCAGTGAGTTATTTGCGGGAGCCGCAGTTGCTCGGGCGTACGCGTAAATTTGGAAGGGGGAACGTTTGCAGAGTCGCAAGATACACGGAACAACCGCCACCCGGGAAGGGTAAAGTAGATTAGGAGACACGTTTGTAATGAAAGGACCGAGTAAATCGACGTTGAGGGAAACGCGGCCGGTGGACAGTGGAATTTCTTAATTCTTTTCATCAACAGAGTTTATCCGCGAATCTACATCCGACAGCAACGAGGCTTTGAAAAAATACTTTTTTGCCACTTTACCCGGTTTTATCTTATCCCGCGAATTGAAATCTCTCTGGATAAGGAAAAAAAAAGAGGAAATTGTAAAACACGAAACGCGCGGGAAATAAAATTATGAGTCTTCGTACTTTAATTAAGTTTTTCTATCTCTAGTTGCCATGTAAACGTAGTTGGGAAAAATCAATTCTACGTTCAGCGGCTAGGAGGAGCGATGAAATTAAATGATAAGAAACGGAATTTTTTTTTTGAGCTAGTTTTCTCAAGATACGAAATTTGTTGTGCAGTTTGAAAACAGCTAAAAGAGGGAAGTGGTGAAAAGATATATTCAGCAATGAAAATACACTCAGGAAATGAAACCAAAATCATTTACTTCATAATCATTTCAAGATAATATTGAATTAAAACAGTGCAAATTTCACTAGGTATGAGATTATTAATAATCGAAACTCCATAAAATCCGGAAGTTATCGGAATCGTACCTGAGGAAGAGACACATTCTTACCCATAATGCAACAAGCAAATGGAAGTCCGGACGATTTTCACGTACACGCGAACAGTGGGATATATGAAACGAACCGAGCGCATATCCGATGCCTGAAGGACCCTCTCGATATTTCATAACTCGTGTAGCGCTTTCCGTTTTCAATATAACTGCGCGTCTCTGTGCTAGACTTCTGTCACTACCACGTTGTAACGCGGGCATATCGCGCGAACAGGAAATGCATTCCTGCGGCAACGATATCCAGAAAAAGTTTCAGTTCCCTGGACTAGACTCAGCCGCAGCCAAACTTTTCGCATAAAGGGATCGTCAACACCGCGGGGGGAGAGACGCGGCAAACTTCTACGCGGGAATACAGAACGAATGAAAAATAAACACCTATTCCCAGTATTTTCGTTCTGATTCCATGTTTATCGCTTGATAAATTCGTAAATACAAGGCGAAATGAGTATGCAATTTTCATGAAACCTGAATTCGTGCGTTGACGGCGAGGCAGCTGCCTCGATGGACAAATATATTCGCACCGAGTCTTCTATCGTTCCTCATGTATTTCTCGGACGATTAAAATGTCGACTTTTAACAACTGTCGTTAGCGCGTGTCGTGGTCCAATACGGACTCGCTGAACTCCCTATCCGTCAAGATGATGAAAAAAGAAATGAAAGGGATAGTGATAAATAAAAGGGTGACCGATAGAGCTTGAATAACTGGAAAAATTCCGCAGAAAAAATATAATAATAAAAGAGCCGCTCTTTAAAACGTTTAAGAATTAAATAATAGAAAAAAGCAAGTAATAAAAGGAAAAGAAGTATAAGAGATATAAGAGAGGAAGAGACAAGAAGCAAAATGTCTAAGTCTAAGCAATATAATAATTATAAATACGCAAAAGGTCTATGAGCAAAGTTTCATCTTCTGTAAATATCTTAATAATTTTTTCATTATGTTATTATAAATTAAAAAAAAAATGATTTCATTCTGATAAATCTATGAATGAACAAAGTAAACAAAAAATATGATGAAGTAATAAGAGGTAATATGTGTATGATAACGAGGAGCGCGCGTGACCTGGAAGACGTCGTCGAGAGGCTAGTTTAATGTCCGTCAAAGATCGTCAGCTCGAACCAAGTTTTCCAATCACGGGCGAGGGTCGGCGGTTGGTTGGGCGCCAGAATCCATTAAACCATCGGGAGTGGCGCCCGCGCAAGCGAATTATACGTCGCAAGGTGCTGGTTCGCGCACGTGGGTTGCTTTCCACAATTTCCAGCGATCATGTATCGAGCTCGCGTGCATACATAGAATCGATGTTAGCGACGGGGCGACGCAACTTTCAAACCGATGGATACAAATGGTATCGACGCGAGACGACCCGAAACTTATTCGATCCGGCAGCTCGCGTCCAACGAAATTACCGGAAGTTGCTATGCGGAAGACATCAAACTGGAACGACCCGGTTGTTGCTGTTGTTGTTAACCGGTCTAGGATAAATCATTTCGACGTGCGAAACGATAGTGTTACTCGGAAACGTGGAGAAAAAATATCCGTAGGTGAGGAATTTTCGCTAGACCTCAGTGACATTTATTTCGCGTTATTCTATATACGTTCAGTGGTTCTGAACATGCATTTGTTGAATAATTCAACGTGTGTAAATTCCTTTCAGTTATTGTATATGTATATTGGCTAGAAAAAGTGTTGGCCCACTCTTTCAAATGGATTACCTTTTTTAATATTGAAGCAAATAATATAATTTTTTTACGGGATACTAGAAAAGCTTAGTTTAAAATTTCTAATTGCTTTATTGGAGTCTTTACTAATCTAACCATAAATAAATTAATCCTCTATTGGTCGAATTTTTGTTCCAGGTTAAATCCAGGTTAAAAAAAGATGCAAAAAATCAGCAATTATAAACTTACATATGCAAATGAAAAAAATTGCTTCCTTTTAAATAATTATACTGCAATCTATTCACTACGTGACTTTTAAGACTTTTAACAAACACCTGTAATGTTTGCACTTGGGTGTATAAAAACTGGTAAAATATCGATAAATTAAAATATGACCTGAAAGTTACGCGAGCCCATAGATAGAAGGTTAAACGATTTCACGAACTACTGGTTGAGAACCAATGCTGTACGAAATCAAAATCCAACTGTACAGCTTCGGACAATTATTTTGAACCCATTACTGCTTATGTGTGAGTTCCCTAGCGGGACAATATTCACAAGTAGTAAGAAATCTATTGGTTTATGTTTCAATACTCTGGTACATGATGATGCTGCCAATGCTTAAGCCAGAATAGATTTCTTACTACTTGTGAATATTGCTTCGCTAGGGAACTCACACATGAGCAGTAGAGGGTTCCGAATAATTGTCCGAAGCTGTACACAGCGTAGATGCAAATCTCATTTGAATATTACAAAAGACTAAACTGTGCGGGACCGTGGGAATTATTACGGAATATCTTGGGATAAAAGCGAAAGGAAACAAGGCGAAAGCGCGTTATCTGCGAAGTGAACCGCGGTAATGGCGCGACGCGACGCATCGAGACAATCCAAAGTACTGGCAAGTACTTTGCCGGTGCGGTTTGCGGTTAGCAGAACGTCGGATGCTGTAGTCAACTAATATGATGTAGCTACTACCTAGACTACTCCGTAACAGTTGAATCAGTAAGCAGCGAGTCCCTGGTAATGTTCGAATCGGGAATGGACTTGGCGACGAATTTTGCTACAATTCACGGGGCACAGACGGCCGCATCGTTGTCGCGTTAACGCGGCGGTGGAAATAAAATTAGCAGATAACGACGCGTTGTTGTTGTTGTTTTCCTTGTCGCGCGCGCCGTACGGTTTCGTAAATTGTATGATGAAAACGTGAAACGGTCTAACAAGCCACGTGAACAGTGGTTTCTTAATGAACTCGCGCATATGTAATTAGGCGAAAGGCGCGACAACTTTCCGGGAGGTAAAAACACACGGAATTAAGATAAATTATAAATTAGTTGTATTTGCTGGAACTTCAAGGGAGATGTAGATAATCTCGTGCGAGCTTTAAATGACCTTTAAATGGTCTTCGAACGAGTTTGAAATGACTTTAATGACACTCGAGCGAGCTCCCCGCATCTCTGTTCATCACGTTTATGGAACACTGCCAAACCATACGTTCACACATCATTTTCAATATTCTCCTCGCGCCGCTTTAAACGAGAAACAAATAGAAAAAAAAAAAACGAATTGAATCGAACAGAGTCCCTGAACGTTTCCCAGAAGAGGGAATATAAAAAAATTGACATCGTCCAACGGTATCGCCGTTACAAACATTTTTCAGTTGCCGCAACGGAAAAAGAGGAACGAGTGGTAATTATTTCTTTTGTGCGAATACTAATTAAAGCCAGACGGGACAAAGAAGGACAAATTGGCGGGGTTCCGACGAGCGAGTAGCCAAAGACAGCGGTAGGCGAACGTATTTCGAAATTTTGCATGCGCGCTGCCCGCCATTGTATCCGCGGCAGGGTATTAAAGCTGCAAGTAACACGCGGGATTAGTCGAGCAAACGTTGGCCGAGTTGCCACAATGGGTTCGTTAGCGAGTAACGCTTTAACCGTAACAGACAGGAAACGGCAAATGAGGAGAACGAACAACAACCGGCAGCCATCGAAGCCCCTTATGTACCTCAGCGGCTCGTTTCCCGCCTCACAATGTTCTCTTCTCGCGATTCGCGAGGCTTTCACGAATTTTGCAAATCAACGACGCGATTATCATCCCTTAAATTAACCACGACCGCAGGAACGCGAATCAGAGTGCAAGCAGAAATGCATTGTTTATTTAGCACTGAACGAACTAGTCAAAATGAATTTTTATTAGTAATAATATAATTAGTAATATGAACGTGTCTTATGCGTCACGGACGTAAAAGACAACATATAAAGATATAGGAAGAAGGGAATAGTTAATGTGCTCAAAACTTTCTATGAAAATTTTATGAAATTTAGAAATACTTTCCATCTTAATTTCTAGCATTTTTAATAGAGATCTCATTCTTCCACTTTTTCACCATACACTTACAGACCTCCAATTCTTATACCAAAATTGTATATCGAAAGCTGATAATTTCTTAAACACTATTATGGCCATAAACATGGATAACCATACAAAATGGTTGAAATCTTAAATTCACAAATCCCGAAGTCAGTGCGCCATCTTAAAGGGTCACGTTACTTGTGATATTTTAAGGAACAGATAAAAGTCTGACTCGTTAAACTTAAGCGTTGACCTATACTACTGTCAATCTTGACACTCCGCTTGCTCCTATTAACGTAAAGAATAATAGGGTACGATACATTATATCCCATCCAGTTACAAAGCTAGACGTTTCCGCTCCAATAAAAATGAACGAAAAAATGGGTCTTCCCTCCGGGGGTTAACCAATCCAGCCCCGTTTCTTTACCCGTCTTCCAGGTGGGGATAAAAACTGACGAAGTGTACGTATGTACGTAGCAAACTGTGCCTGTATATATTTAACGGTATCTCCGGTCTCCGTGGCGCGGTCCAGAGAAAGAGAGAAGAAGAAGAAGATGAAGAAGAAGTCGAGGAGGTGGTTGGAAGAGCAGAGCGAATGAGGAAGAGGAAGAAGAAGGAAGAAGTCTAGCTACGACGACGAACGTTACGTCGCGTCGTCGTCGCCGCGATTCTTCGCGATGCTGGGAGTGCCCTGGGCTGCAGCGACCTCGGCCGAGTATTTTTGCGCGGAACGAGTGGCTTTGTGAAGGAAGAATGGCCGGAGTAAGTGCTCCCGTGAAATATGGGTTACCGAGTTAAGGGCGACGGGGGGGACAGCGGAGGGGGTGCTCCTCGCGCCCGGCTTTAATGATACATCCGGGCTCGCTTCTTTCGCGAAATCCCTCTCAATTAAATTTCACCCTTCCAGATCCCTCGGCCGTCGTCACCGTCCGTCTAACGCGCGCCACGACGTCCTTCCATCGAGCGACGACCTCACCTACGTTTCAATAAACGCCTGCGAGCTCGAGGTACCGATTCTCGATAGGGGGACCCTGGTGAAAGGATGCTGCCGTTTTCTCTCATCCGACATCGCCTTTCGATGGAGAAATGACTGCCCGCGGGGATTCCGATGAAAACATTTCGAGAGTATGACGCCTCGGGATACGGGACGTCCTCGTGACCCGATCAAGAGACGATTCTCTGATTTACCACCGTTTTTATCGACAGAGTATTCGACAACTTTTCACGATGAGACACTACCGTTGTTCTCGGCTTTAGATCACGGCGCGAAACGAGATACACGTCAATGTCGATTGAGATATGATATGATTCATTCCGTTTCGACGATTAATAGATTTTATTAAATCGTGTACCGCATGAATCGCATAATCAGATGAAATTGATTGAATTATTACTTATTCTATTCCAACGAATTTCATTTGGATTTATAAAACAATTAATTAATAATCAATTCTGGAACAGCAGTTCTTGTTTACACGACCAGTATTATGGCGCTACTACTTTGATACATTTCATGTGATTTATTGAGGCTCATTAAAAGAATTATATAAGATATTAATTACGAGGCGATTAATCAGAGACGTAAAAATATTCGTGTACATTATATTACTGAATATTTAACAACCACGATGTCAATAGGCTCATCTGATTTGAAACGCGAAAATGGCGAAGCGTAGAGGCTAGCTGCGTATGTAAAAAATTTTTGAAAAGGACGAAACGGCCGGCCGGCCGGTTCGCCCGAATGATTAGTATAGCAGTAGGTCGATACAGCGAGTTCTGCTTTAATCCAACGGATTCCTCATATCGTCCATTAACGCCTAATTGAAATTCTCTTTCGACCGGATGAATCTCGCAGCTCGCCTCACAATCGCGAACAGACGTACTCCAGGCTATCGTATTTTAGACCAGTCTCGCTGTGCCGCTCAATTAACCGATAAAATCAATTAAAATTCACGGCTACAGCTCGTTAAAACTTAACGGCTCGCGACAGAGAGACTTCTCCGCTCGAGGCTGCGGACGAACCGCCAAGATCGAACGGTTCCTACTATCCAGGAAGCCAATTGAAGCTCGTTGTGCAAAAAACATAGCCGCACGTTTCAATCGAAATGAAAATTGCGGGAAACTATCGAATGATTATTATTTTTCCATCGCGTTTAATCCTCGAATTGGATTAACTATTAGCAGCCTAATTATGCGAGGTGAGCTTGAAATGGAGCTATTAATACGCTCGCCTGGGTAAAATGGCCTAAAATGTGCTACTGACGTGACTTACCGATTTCAGCCGGAGCTAATTAAGCACGCAGAAAAATGTGGATAATCTGTGATATCTTACCTGCAACAAAAAGATATTCACACCATTAGTATACTCGATAGAGTGACGGTAAAATTCGTTAATAATACGATGAAATCTGATTTATTAAGTAAAGTATCTAATGCGTAATCTATCCGATGGTATCGAATAACGTACGCTTTCATACGATCTCAAACGGCCATTGAAAAGCAACGTGCCGAGAATCTATTAGCAACGTATGCAAATAACAATGTAATATCAATGTTATCGGCGATGCTCGCAGTAATACACGTCACGCGTTCCCCGGATTAACCGAAGCTGAATGCCTACAGGCGATGCAATAATCTAATGACGTCCCTAATACGCCCGTGATTAAAGAGCCCCTGATATTCATAGCGTGACAGCTTCCTATCCAAGAACAATAAACAACGCCCCTCCCAAGCTCGTCGATTATTTCAAAAATGTTTAAGGGAGATAGATTCGCGGTAACGCGATAATGCAGACTGTCAATATTATCCACAAAATTAGTGAAAAATATGAGCTTACGGGATTTCCAATATTTATTACATTAAGTCTTAAGAATAATATATACGCGTTAAAATTAATCAGTGCAACGTTCTGGATTTTTAATTTGAAGTATTTGAAATTCAATATCGCGGAAGATGGGCAGGTGCAGTAGACGTCGAAAATTAGTCCAGCTTGGTGACACACCTTCTATTCCTTTATCATGCAGATTCACCTATCATTCATTAGGCAGACGAATGTCTGTAACATTGCTATAATAAAAAGAAAAAAATCTCTGTGTTATCGATGCGTGAAATCACGTGACTATTCTAAACCTCTTTAGCGCAAGAATTGCAAATAATTAGTATTGTCACTTGATGATAGTAATTGATAATGAATATTAGAGAATTTCGGCAACGAATGAGAAATATCAAGATCGTCGATATAAAACCAATGTTCGCATCCCACAATCTAAAATAGAAACGATTAATGCAAGTGACGAAAACGAGCGACAGACGCAGAAATTGAAAACAAAATTGCTTTCGCCAGTTCAGAAAGAGAACAGCGTTTCGACAGCGCACTTCTTTTTTTTTTTTAAACTAAATGTCGCTGGCCAGTAATGAAACTGCCACTCAAAGCGACGTTATCACAGCTGTGAAATTAAAGGATCACTGCGCTTCTTGGTACTAATGTACTTGTACATCGTGATCAACGGAACTCAAACACGACTACCGGAGTTAGAACGAGAAAAATTGTGTAGTTTCAACGCGAATTCTTTCGCGAAGCATTTTCTCGTTATTTTTGTTCTCTCATTCGGCCCTTTTCCTCTCTGCTCCGCTACGTTTTTTTTTCCTCCCGTTTCATCGACGTAACGGAAACTCGCGAACTGAAACAAACGAGCTGGGGAAAAAGAATTTCACCGGGATTAATTGTATTACAATTAGTAGGTACGGGATGTTGCCGGGAATTGCAGCAACGCGGCGAGAGGAAAAGGATGATACCGCTCAACGAATCATGGCCGCGGAGGCGTTGGTTGTCGTTGCTCTCGGTGTGTAAAGGGAATGAGAACCGATTGTGGAGAACGGTGCAGTTTCTTTAAGATGAGCAGAGTTTCCCGGGCGAGTTTTAACGACGGGAGTGCAAAAAATCAGCCCTCCCTGCCACCCCATCGCGCGCACGTAGCGTGCTACCGATCGGAAAGTACTTCGCGGGCTACGTAAAGTTTTTCCATCGTTTATCAACCGTCCCTTTTCATTAACGACGCAGCTTAAATGCTTGAATTAAAGATCGTCACACAGGCAAGATTTGCAAATATGCTAAATTCAAGTATTAATGAACTGAATTGATTTGAAACTTTTTTAATTTCCCTGAGACAACGTTGGCATTATACGAGGTGGACCAATAAATATTAGCATCTTCATTACCGTCGAAGGTAGAAGGTTGAAGAAAAAATTGTAGAAACGATCTTGGCCCTACGAGTAATACTAATTTTGTAAATTTCGATTAAATGAAATAATTGTTACTTATTTCTCACTTATTTTGCACTCGAGAGGTGACTCATTTGTTTTATAAAATAATTATTGTGTAAATGTATTACTGATCAAATTAAACGTAATTATTAATAATTTAAGAATCATTTATAGAAAGATATGAATAATAATTGTAATACATTGATTTGCATGTAAGAAATTCTCCAAATATTAGTGCAAAAATTCTTCTAGCGTTAAAATCTCTAACATAGTAGTACCGTTTTACAAAAATTTCGTGCAATTGAATTGTTGCGAGGGTACAAGCGCACGTCGTAGAGTACATGTTCAAGAGTACCCTTGAACAAAAGATCGCATAACAGAATAGTAAGGTGAACGCTGAGCCGTGCACAAATAAAATGTGTACTGATTGCGCGTAGTGGGCCGATCGATTGAAATGGAAACAGGGATGTTGGATAATGGTGCCCATAGTTGCGCACGTGGCACAATGGAGATGGATGTGGGACACGGGGCTTGACAAAAGCCGCGTAGTGTATGTGTTACATCGAGTGAAGAGGAAACAGGCGGAGGGGAAAAAAAAAGGAGTCGGGAACAACGAATCAAGAGGTCAGATGAGCTGTCAAATCAGCGTTCCAGGCGAAACTGCACAGCCTGGTGGAACAATCGCTCGAATATCGATGAAAAGGGGGAGGGAGCGCGCACAGCTTTGTACTTGCATGCGATAACGCGCGACGTTCCTTTTTACGGGGCCCGTGTCTCTTGTTATTTCGGTTTTAGCGCCGGTGTCCGGTGCGTGCCGGCTCTGAAATTTACCGATTTTTTTCGCTCGTCCCACTGGACAAACGAAATCCGACCGTTTTTTGCTTTCCCTTTCTTCTTCTCGCCCTCCGCTCCGCACCTCGCGATATTCAGTTAAAAATCTCTAGATCGTATCAAAGTGACAGACGAAATAATTAATGGTCAATATTTGGACATTGTATATATTAATTATATCATGATCACTGCTTCTTTATATTCAACTCTCTGTGTTCGAATGTGACTCACGGTCACCCCTTTTTTTATGAAATAATTGTTGTATAAGAAAATAATTATTGCTTGAATGTATCATTGATTACATGAAACTTAATTATTATAAAATTCATATATATATATATATATATATAAATTAATTTTTAAAATTGTCGAAAGGACAAAGCGAATAATAATTTTAGTACATTAATTTGAATGTAAGAAATTCTTCAAATATTTGTGCAAAAATTTTCCGATTAAATTCGGTTAAATTTGCGTATATTCTTCTAACTCACCTATAGAATAAACTTATTTTATTTATATACATACTAAAATATTATTTATTATTATTTTATTATTGTTGCTTTTTGATAATATTTCTCTATTGAAAGAAAGAAAGGATTTTAAAGGAATACTTGATATTCATGTATAAATTTCTAAGGTAATGATACACAATTTTTGTCGTACCACGTAGAATTAGATGTTAGATGGATTTACGAGTATTTTCTATCGAAGGTTTACGTCGGATACGGATGACATCTTTGTGTGAAACCGATCGCTATTGAGGGGAAATGAAAAATTCCAAACCAGATTTGTGCAGGCGACCGGCCGTCTCCTTATCCGACGGGTATCTATGCTCGGAATTTATGCGAGCATCTGAATAACCGTATGCGCGGTGCCTGAAAAAATTTATACAAGCCGGATGTTCTTCACCCCAAGTGATACCTTTCTCTCTCTCTCTCTCTCTCTCTCTTTCTCGGATTTCTGTCAACTCAACGCACATGTTGTATGCATTTGACACGGTTTACCTGAATGTATTCGCATAATTAGTTCTGATTAGGTCAATTGCCCAGAGAGCATATTACACACAAAAGGGGTTCGTAATATAAACATAATCATCGAACCAATTGTTTAGCTAACTGATTTCACGGGGCTTTTCGGATTTACAAAAAGTTTTAGTATCTGAAATCTCCAATATTAGTTTGCCACAATTTATTATATTATAAAATTACATTGAAATAAAAAAGGCAGGAAGATAAATATATATGTAATTTCACAAGCATTTAAACGGCTACAGAAACGCAGCTACATAGCATTACGTTAGCCACAAATTATCCCCTTTCAACTGTTCGTCGTTTATTTAATCCCGAGCGAAAGCTTTCGAGCATCATATCACCACACAGTTTTTGTTTGCATATCAAAAAGTTCAGTCATTTGGTTGGAGATTTGAACACCACCGTTGAGCAGACAAAAGGTGATAGAAGGATCGTGCGTGGCGTATGAATAACCGTGGACCCAGAGGCGATCGCGAGTCGCACATATTTTTTCCCGTCGTAAATTAAAAATGCATGGAAAAATGCGAAATGCCTCTCGTTCGCGCGGTCCGGCGGCGAACGAAAAAAAAATAACGCGAACGAGCGAACGGAAGTATCGCGCGGATGTTTCGAAAATTAAAATGTAACCCGCACGCGCGCGCGTAGTTACGATTAATTCCTCGACACTAGAATATAGAATGCAACTACTGCACGTTCTAATATATTGCTACACGATTCGAACGATCGAAAATATATAGTAAGTTCCTGAATTTTAATCGAGCCGTCATTCATGGAACTAAATCGTAGGTAACTAACTTCGAATTAATAGTTCTTATTGAACTGCAAAAATAATAGATTATACATACAAAAAAATAAACAATTTTATTAAAAAAATATACCATATATCCAACGAATGTTAAAAAAATTATTTAATATTAATTTACTATGGACTTGTAATATCGAGAATTTCGATTGCCCCATGAATGGAATTTCGTTCAGGGATACGTACGTAGGCTTATATTCTGTCACCGACAAATTATCGTCAGAGGGATGGTGACTCGCCGCGGAAGCCGCGAACAGGCGAGAGATTCCGCGACACAGAAACGGGAAAGGGAAGTGTTTTTCAATTTAAAGCTCGACAGAATGGAACAGGACGTTGGACGAAAGGTAAGTGGAAAAACAAGCGGTGGGAAGCGCGATACGATGAAAAAGAGAGAGGAGGCGAGAGGATCGGGGCGTAAGGGAAGACGGAGAGGGATATCGAGAGACGAGGGGTAAACGAGGGAAAAACCGAGTGGCGGATCCTAGGCAGTCGTCGGCGGGAAGATAAACGACGGAAAGGCTTTAAACCTCGCGCGGGGAGATAAATTAGTCTGTCCGGTGGCGCGGCCGGGTGTGCTGCTGTGCTCCCTTCCTCCCCCTACGGTTTTTAGACGAGAAGCGCCAGCCAGGATGGGCGGATGGAAAACTCCTCTGCTGCTCGCGAATCAAGACTGCCTGGTCGGGCATTGATCGTTTCTGTCCGAGGGAACGAGCGATACCGTGGACTACGCACGAGAAACGTTTCGGTACGGTCTGTGCGATGGAAAAAATCAAAATATTCCCTACGACGAACTACGCTGATCGAAATATATTCAAACGGCGCGTTTCACGATTTTTTGTTAAATGTCTGCGACCTATTTCTCAGTCATTTTTTATCTAGTATTAATTTCTTATATTCTTGTAAAATAATAATTGTCTTCTGTCTATACTTGAAAGACAGAAGCATCATTACATGATCACAGAATATTCATAGAGAAATTGTCGATACTTCGAGTCATTCGATAAAAACTTTTTATAGAATCTAGTAGAAGATAAAGGATTCAAAGGAGAAAAGTAAACTGAAACGAAATTGGACAAAACACGTTATCTACGAGGGGTGAAGAGATACGAGTGGCGAACAAGGGTGAGTCTATGAAATGGAGGCAAAGAATCGTCGGGAAAAGACTGAGGAGGGACGCGAAATTACCGGAAACGCAGCGACAAACGCGTTAAACAGAGACAAAAAGGTATCAGTGGATGGGAGGGGAAGTTTCAAAGAAAATATTGAAAGCGTCGTCGGCGTTACATTGAAAAAGGCTGCAAAGACTCGGGAGGCAGCGAGACGAATAACGAATCTCTGGGCGCCATTAGTTTCGTATCGCAGACGATTGTCGATATCGAAGAAGTCCGTTCGTTTTACGACGTAGAAACGAGGCCGAGGAAGGATGGTTTAAAAGAGGTCTAGGGAGGCTGAAGTCTGCCAGCGCAGAAAACAGAGAATGAGGAGGGTAGAAGAAGATACTGAAATATAGCGGGCCAGGCACGGTTCAGTGACGAACATCCAGAAACAGGAGCTTTGATGTCAAAATAATTGAGTTTATTCTCCTCGGCTTGGGTGCGTCCTTCTCTTTCTCCTTCTCTCAACTACGAGAATGTTTTTAATAGATCCTGGCAGCCAAATTTGTTCAAAGCTTTGAAACGACACGGCTGGGCATGACTCGAAACGTTTTCGAGAACAAACTCACAGAATATGTGTAGAAAAGATAAACTTATGTCTTCTAACGTTGAAAATTGAAACCATTGATGTAATAGTTCATTGTACGTTTTGTAGGAAGATTACATATTTTATTATCATTCTTGCGAATATCTTCACTAACTCCTTGGTTCATACGTTGTTTAAAAAACAATCGAATTTTTTGTACTTTACACAAGTAGAATAATAAAAGTTGATTTCTGATAATATGATGAACGACATGCATATTATTATGTATGGCGCAATACTAGTATATGCAGCAATATGCTATATCGTAGACAACTTTGTAAAGCCCAGTAATAATATCGTATAAAGTTGGTAAGTGCTTCGAAACTTTTTGCAGCAATAAAGAGCTTCATGGAACATATCAATTCTAAACAGTATGCATACATGATACTGATCACTAGTAACATTCCAAATAGTTGATTTTACAGTTACCAAACATTTCTTGTTGCGACGTATAGGATACAGTGTCAGGAAATTTGAACTCAGATTTTTCGAGGAAACATATTTTACATACTTTCCTCTATAATTTTATTCCAAGTAGTTTGAAATACGAGCCTCGGATCAGAATGATCTCGCATCAATTCCTGGGAATAAATTGGCGAACGTTTAACCGTAATCTGAGGCTCGTGAAGAATTATCGTTACAGGAAATGGTGAAAGATCAATCCCGAGAGAACGCGCAACCCTTCGAGGAATCTCGCAGGAACGGGAGACGACCCGAAACGGATATTAAAAACAGCGCGTTTCGGTAAGAACTCTTACCCCGTGGAATCCTTAAGGCGCGCCCGACAATGTCGCCAGGTTATGATGGATAGCGGAGATTCCAGAGTTCGACGCGTATAAAAGAGTGAACGGAAATTGAAACGCCCATCCCGGAGAGTCGAGTACTAGTTACGCCCTGTTCGGGCTGGCTTCTCTTTCAAACTGAAGTCGAAACTTCGTTAAATCATCTCATTGAAATTTACGCGTGAAACCTGAACCTCTGTAACTGATAGGAAACCATTGATAACACATAGCTCTTGATTTAAAATTTGATAAATTAAAATTGAGATAAATCATGCCTTCTATGGATTTCTATGTCTGCTATCCAATTTATTACAGAACAGTACTTCTCACAAAACCAATGAGTTATTGCAAGAAAAGCTAAAACTAAAATTATTTTTGAAAACTGTGCAGCAGTTTACTCTAACAGGAAACCACAAGACAGTTTCTCATGAGGAACAACTGAGGACGACTACCTTTCTTCTAGTCTGGTCAGAAAGACCAATGCTAAACAACTTCACGAAACTTTGTCTAACAGTAAAATGGACCACAGTTTTGCCTGCCAGCTACTGCGAATTTCTACATGCATTATGCATTACGTTACACATAATACAATTATAGATAAAAAATATCTACTAATTCTTCAACTTATATATTTTTCCACACCCTAGTCAATTTTGCATCTAATTATCTATTCATTCCATTCTTAAAGTTAACAATTAATAGTATGAAAATAAAGATATTGTATTACGAGAATTTCATTCTGCAGTTTTTTTGAACAGATTAAATTATTCATATATTACATCCAGAACATGAATTTTATTATAAAAGTTGAAACTGCGAAGAACGGACTAAAAAATAAGCTTCGATTCACGGAGATAATAATTTTAAAGCAATAGCATCAGGGACAATGTGGCTTGATGACCAATAATGCCGGGATTGGAATCAAGGGATGCGACTAGGTTGAGAGGATGGAGACGTTCCAGTCAATGTTTATGATGCCGGAGTGGCAGTAGGTTGTCGACTTGATGGTATCGCGTCCCGGAACCCTGCTCGTGTTCGTGTCGCCACGAATCATACCCCGTGATCCCGATCTTCATGATATCAAGTATCCTCCCCCTTCGATATCAACCGAATCGCGCCCAACGATCTTAATCTCGTTCGAACTACCTCCAATTCTACATATATAGCTATATAAGCGAGATTCTAGGCTCACAATCACAAATCTGGCTAGAATTACAGATCTCTGATCAGAACATGTATTATCATTGATTTTATATTTCATCCCTCCACTGATAAGACTAATTAATGAAAAGAACAAAAAAACATAAAAATATGCAGACTGACTGTTTCATGTAAATATTCAATCTCTAATTGTAGGTTGTTGAACAGGCTTCAGTCATAACAATTGTTAACATTTGAATATAGCATAAAATTAATTAGAAGAACTTATAAATTGCTAGCGATTTTTAATACTCAACAACCTAGCCAATAATTTCATCGTTGACATCGTAAACCGCACGATACTCCTGCTGCATCGTCCTCGACAGAAAAACCCGCGCGAAGAGCCCTTCGGACAGAAATCGAGTTTCAAGGAACATTAAAAAAGACCCCCGCACTTCGGAGTTTTACGATCCCTATTACGAGCTCTTGTAACAAAGGCAAAAAGATCGAAACGAGAGAAAAAGCTGCTATATCCCCTGCCATTACACCGCTTCATCTACTGACAAACAACACCTATGCACGTACATTGGACATGGTATACGTATATAAACCAAGGTCATAAATCATTGGGCAGTTAACAAAAAAATTCATGTAAATTACTTTTACAGAAAAACAATTATAAAAGTTCATTTCTCTAATTAAATACTGATGCACATTATCAACAATTATTCCGACGTTGCCAATCCAATTAAAATTCAAGTCTGCTCTTACAGTAGGCGTTATATAATCTTTCGTAACAAACTACATACAATAATTTACAACAGGCTACGTTGACCTACGTGCTAACAAGCAGTAAAACGAGAAATAAGAGTGACGAATCGCGTTTGAAAACATGACAGATTCAGCGGTTTTCGAATCTATCACATATTCAGGTTCCGGGAACCCGTGAAAAGATGCGAGAAGCCGGACTTCGTTACCGAGGTACGGCGCGACGATCCCTGAGGGCGCGTCAACGTCTACATTCAGAGGAGGCTCGCGATTTTTCCGGAATTCCTTACCCGCTCCTATCGTGGGGTGGTGATGGTGGTGGTAGCCGCGAGAATCGCCGGGGGAATTGAAAACGTCGACGTTTTCAAAAGGACGCGACTGACCTGTTTCTCGCGTCACAGGTTTTCTCCTTCTCCCCAGCGATCTCTATCGCGTTTCATCTCACCCCCGCTACCACCCTCACCCTTTTTTCTTGCCCTTTGTCACGCAATTTCATTTGTCCGTTTCACGCCAACTAAGCCGAACACAATGCGGAACGGGGGACGGGACGGGGGTGGAGGGAGGGTAAAAAATTCTTTGCGTGGAATCCTCGTTTCGGCTCGCCATTACCTGGCCTGGAAGAGTAGCGCGGGTACCACGCTGATGATGCTCCTACAACCGCCGGGACTTTTGGAGAGCGACCAAAAATATCACCCTTCAGAGGGTCGAGCACCTAGCGCTAATTATTTTCGGTAGGGAAAAAAGAATATCTTTAAAGAGGGAGCATACAGGAAAATGTTAAATTTCATGCGAGAAGCTGACAATTTTGGTAATTTCGCGTGCTTTGATAAATTTTTTTTATGAAAAATGCCTACGAAAAAATGAAGATGATATTTCGGCTACAGTTCCATACAAACTTCTATTTACAAATATCATGTAAAATGTGTGATTAACTAAAATGAATATGTAATACCTAATTAAATAACTTCTAATTCTGATTTATAGAATCCGACTCTTGAAAATTATTCTACGAATGCATATATACAATGCATGTGTATATTATATTTTGTATGATGAAGTCTATGCATTAATTTTGAGAGAACCAGTTTATAAGCAGTACACTTTTCCATGTGAGCAAATACAATTACGGTACATATAAGCGTGGGTTGATTATGATTAATCAAATATGTATGTGACGTGTTCAAAGGATAGCGAAAATTGTACAGGTTTCATGCCTGACGCATTCCTCTTTTCAAGTAACCATGCTCTCTTTTTTTCGCTCGGTTTCTGGAACTGTTATCCGACAGTTTAGACTGCTTTGTCCCCGCTTTTGGAACTGTACAAAGAGCCACTGCGACGGACATACGGGCTGATACCGAACCATTGTCTCGCATTCAACGAAAAAGTACGAGACGATCCGATCGAAAATAAATAGATATCGAATTACTTCTTTGCATAAAATAAGGTATAATATACTAAGAATAATATCACGAAAATAAAGACTTGCATCTTCATGTATCGTAACATATTTATGGTGTCCACTGAAGTTAAATTTTTGATGAAATTTGAGAATAAATAATTCACTCTGAACTTCCAGTTTGTCACGACTGAAATTTAATGGACTTGAAACACAAAATGGTAAAACTTTTGATGATGTCAAAACACGGATTTTTACAAAATGAAAACTAAATCTCTGCTTAATTAACGCAGTACGCTTTATGATAACAGCAACATTTAAACGAACACGACCCCTTAAAAGTCCCATATTTTCATATTTTAACTGACATGTAATTTTTGTATTCTAAATCTAAATGCTTGTTATTCTTTACGTTTAGATATTAATGTCCATTAAAAATTAACGCACTCTGGTGAAATTTGACAATTGAACCCAGCAAATTGAATAATTAAATATTTGTAATCAACCGTTTAATATACAGCGTAAATCGTTGCGTTCAGGAGCTTTATTCGCGTTTGCATGTTTACGTAGGCAATAGGATCAAATAAATGTTCCATTTACAGACGAAATTCATTTGCGTATTAGGATATATAAAATCAATTTTGCAGGACATATATATAACCGGACGCGTGATATGTTCGTTCATAGGCATACTGGACATTATTGGATACACACATTATTCACTGCTTTAGAAATAAATTATCCAATATAAGCTAATGTTTAAAAAAATATATTAAGAATTTATATGAAGAATGCAAAATAATATAAATATAAATGAGAATTATTACTAGACTACAGATTTTATTTATTTGTAAAAAGAAGTTAGATGTGCATGTGATACATGAAATATAGAAAACACTAAAACTGAATGTATGATAGAATTTATAAATGACAAAAAAAATCTGTCTGAAAAATAAATTATGTTACATAAAGTTTCAAGGAAAGAAATTCCGTTAGTGCAAACAGCAGTTGTGTAATATGTATTTGTGCCATAAAAACGAAAGGAAAAAAATACTAGGACAAATGGTCGCATGTATTGGCAGAAATACAACGACATTGTTGGAACAAACGTTGCACGGATGGTGACAGTTTCGAAAAGTGAATTACGATATAGTTTAATCGCAGCTTGTCAGTGAAAAAAGGCATCGTCCTAGTATTTCGTTCAAAATGAAAGAAGAGGTAGATTGCTGTTATTTGGCATGTTATCGAAACAAGAAGTTACAGATACCTAGACTACTGTTATTTAAATAAATTAAATTGTACGGAATCGTTACTTTACTCTGGAAATTCATGAATTCCAGATAACCCGATTTTTTGGCAGGATTTATATTTGACAACGGAAGTTATCGCGCGTTGCGGATCTAAAAATTATTAGGAGGGATTTGCTTCTTTTAAACCGATAAAAGCTATAGTACCGTAGGAAAGAGACAATACTGAGACCCTCAGCAAATACAACGTATAAATCCAATATCTGCAAATTGCAATAGTTCTCCATTCTTTTCTTTTACGAATTCTTTTTGTAAATAATGGATTCCAAAAAAATCACTAAATCAAATATATCATATATATATTCATAATAAAAACGAAATATACATCTACAAACGGTAATTTTCTTTAATAGTTTTAAAAAACTGAAAAACGAATTTAAAAACTTCAATAATGAAAAGCTACTTTTATTGATTTTATCCTGTGCAAATTAGCTGACTTTAGAAAGATAATATAAAAATATTGATAATATTGACATAGGATAAAAGCAAACGTCAGAAGGGTACTGATATTTTTAACAACGTTTGGTATCGACTGATGATTCAGATTCCGAAGAGAAAGAACGCTCTGGTAAATAGGTTGTGCTCCATCGAGAACGGGTTGGTAACGAGCAGAATACCGAAAGTCGGTAACCAGTGAATCAAGTTTGAGGGAACTACCCTTCCGAGAGGAGAATCATCCCTCCTGCATTACCGACTTGGTAATTTCGCAGGGCACGTCTGCTACCGCCCTCTGAGGAAGCCGAGAGCGCATGCGCGTACCGTTTCGATCGCGTAGAATCCCCTCTTTGCTTTATCACGGATATTATTTAACGTCTAGGGGGTTGAAAAGAGATTATCTGGACATGAAAGAGAACGCTGCGCGGAGGATTATTTTCCAAGGTTTCAAATTATTTTTAACAGTGAAACAGATGAAACTAAAAATGTCGCGAAATTTTAGCTATTTTACATTTTATACTATATAATATTTTTACCATGCCGTAGAAGAATAGGGAACACTGAAATGACATTCCCAAGTTTGAGTTACAAATATACCATGGAAAGTATCTATCAATCTATATTCTATGGAAGAATATACGCTTATATACTAATTTATATTCACTTTTCTCAATTCACAGTTCTCATTTCCCAACTGCTCGTTGCGTATCTTCGTTGTTTTGTGATACATGATTTATTTTTAATCTATTATTGATCTCAATTATTCACTTCAATGAAACTTCATGGTGTATTAAATAATATTTCTTGTACCTGTTCTATTAAAACTAACATCAAAATGTTTAAACATATATTTACACCTTTTCATTCTAGTTCTCTCAATCATATATCACAAAATAACATTGAAATGGAAAGTGAGAACTGAGAAGCAACTATAAATCCTAGTCTTATTTTCCATCAACACGAAATTGGTCTACTATAGAAGTACAAAATAAATATCCTATACGATATTCATAATTCATAAAATATTTAATCAATTAAATAGATTCCTATATCTATCGTACCACATAACATAGTCTTACAATTCGCGATAAAAGCAAGGAGTATAAAATAGAAGATCTAAAGGTACAGTGTATAACAAACAGAACGAAAGAATCAAATGTCGCGTTGATACATTTAACTCTTCATTTCCGCGACGTTTCTTTTATCGCCGCTACTTGAAGGAGATGTGGGCGAGGATGCGAGGCGTTGTCGAACGGAACAGCCCACCCCACGGATTTCACCCCTTAATGGAGAAACTCGCCGTGAGTCCCGGCCACCCGTTGCTTTTATATCCACGTTTATACGAGATTTTTCTCAGCTTGCGCCGCACGACGACCGAACCCCGAACCCCCTTTACGACTTCCGTGTTTCATTTTCGTCGAAACATACGCGAGTATCGTGAAAATGTTTGATGAGATCGAGGTTGACTGTTCTAATTTACAATGATAATATCGTTAGGCCACAAGCAAATAGCGCGAGGCCTGGTTCTTAACTCGACGAGTGACAAGAGAGAAACGCAATCGAGAAAAAAGATTAGTAGACCAACACTCGGAGTAATCATTATTCGGTGAATGTGTAGATGATTAAACAGTAGATTCGAGACATTAATTCAACGCGTCGCGTCTGAAAACACTCCCGTTTTTATGCTTGAACGCGGAGCCGGCGCGCCCATCGCTTCCACTGGGGTGACGGCAGCTCGTTATGCACTTAACGACGATTTTTAAAATTACCAACGCAACGACGGAAGAGCGGAGAGAAAAGGCAGATGCTTAATAATACGGTCTCGCTGAGAGACTAACGAAGTTTACCGAACGAGCGATTGTCGGAACGAACGGGTGGCCGAGTGAAAAAGTAGAAAAAAAACCCATAAGCACGATTATGCAAAACAACAAGGGTTGAAACTTCCTTTTTTTTTCATCTACTGAGGATGAGACCGAGTGTACAGCTTCGCCCTTGGATATATGTAATTTCGGTTGGGGAAAGAAAAAGAGAAACTTGGGCGTCGTCGTGATTTAGTAGCACGTTCTCGTGGCTGCGTGTGTGCCCACTGTTTTCTCCTATCTCGAATAAATTTCCGTTATGCGATCTCTTTTTGAACGGAATTCAGTGAATGCAGGGAAGAAAATTCTTACTTCTCTCTGATGCAGGATTTCGAATAAGGGATATTCAGTAGTCGAAATGAAAAATAGACTCCCGAGTAAGAAGAGTTTAAATATTAATGCTTCTAGAGACATTAAGACGATTACCTTTCCATCGAACATTTTATAGCAATATAATTCGATAGATTTTTGTCCATAAAAATTGGTGTATATAATCATAATTATCACATTAGTAATTAATTAATCTGATTATTGTATCAAATATAAGAATACACAATAATTAATATATAATGTGATATATTATATAAATATAAATCGATAGGTAGATATAAATTAAGTAATACATATAAGACACTCGTATGTATTTTTTTATAAGGAATGTCTAAACGCTATCAGTTTTCTTATAACTAGCCACTAAAGCCGGGCCAAGAAGTGTCTCTTGATTTTTCCCTGCGTTAGGAGAGATTAGAAAGAGTAAAAAGATTGACGGCCCTTCTAATGATAACAAAACAAATGTGAATCATGCACCATCAGAGGAGGACAGATGGGACTTCCGATTCTATCTCTCCGTCCATCACGCTATCAGAGATACCTATGCCTCACCTACTCTATGTATATTATCCCTACGCATTACGCACAGTTCAAAATTTGAGTTATTCACACCGTTTGCACGAGGCTACTAGTACACAAGATAACCAATAATATTGTATCAATCGAGAATTTAAATAATTGTACGATTAAATTATATCGGTATAATACCTAAACCCGTTTGGTCAAGATGGGCGAAGATGATTCAATGGAATGCGGTGTTAAATAGGGGAAGTAATTGACAGCAACGTTTTCCCTGAAAGTTCGCACATAAATCTATTAAAACTTTTTTCCACGGTTCGAGGCAAATATTACCCACTCTTAAAGTTCGACCTAATTTGCCGGTAGATTCTGTACACTATCGAGTTGTGAAAAGTAGCCGGGTGCTATATAATGGAATAACGGCTATTAGAAACGGGGAACATTATCGTCGAGGTGGTCGGGCCGCGTTGCGAAGGCGGCGCTCCTCTATCGATCGTTCGGCTACGTTTTGCCAGCGAGAGAGAAAGGAAAAGTGGCTACTGCCGCCCGATTCTTTTCACCTTTTCTCGCAACTAACACTCGGCGAAAAACTCTGACAACTTTTCCGGTTATCCGATACGCGTGTGCACGCTACGTAAATAAAACAGACTTCATGATATTCTCGCAGGTTAATAAAGATATTCTCTTTAATACACAAGATTCAATCGTAATGGCTCTGCGGTTTTTAATCAATAAAAATGGTCTGCAGACTTTTTCAATACCGGTTCCAAGTAGGGTTGGTCACAATGATACCCGGGCACTTTTTAAAACGAGATAAGTTTTTTAATATTAGACCAAACAATTCTATTTTGTATCAGTTGGGTTCAGTGTATTAGACGACGTATAGAAACGATTTTTGTAAAACTGCTGTAGATCAGAAATAATGATTATGATATTTACCTTTTTGATATAACATTATATAAAAGAGTTGGCTTCTTCTATAAAGTGTCTGGAATCTCGAATATCAAGGTAACGCGCATCGAATATTGTGTTCAATAATTTAAAAACGAATGAGAATTCTAACGATGCAATAGACAACTGTCCGAAGGAGTCATTATCATCCGTTTCGCACGCTCTCAATAAAGTTAATATTTGCCTATCAACAACGATTTCGCCATGTTCATCGGTTATAGATGTCATACAGTATTCGCCGCCAGATTTCTTAACACATTTTCTGGCTACGAATCCTGCAAGGTATTCGACGGCGAAGACCTCTAATGTATCGTCCTTTGACGACGACGCATCAACAACCTCCTCAATGTCATTAATTGAAAATGCATTCTCATTATCTAAAGCATTGCCAGAAAGCGATGTACTTCCACAAAGAAATTGAAAATTTTCACGCTTGGCACTGTCTTTTTGACGTGAAAGTAACGTTTCATCGTCATCATCCAAACAATTCGCGGTTGCTGGCGGTTTCATTAAATTTAACACAATATTTTTTGTAGCGTCAAACGAAACTGTTTCGTGGATTTGGAATCTGGAAATTGAAGAATGGAAGATGCAAATATTTTCGACACTTCAGACTAACATAAGACTAGAAGAGATGCAGGCACTTTCATTATGCTCGTTCCGGAGATTTCAGGCTAGACAAGATGTAGGTAGAGATATACATCAGCCGGACCGCATACTAAATACACGTGCTGAACGCATTCTACGTTTTGGTCTGCTCACGATATTTTGTACTAAAAGCTTCATCCACAAAACTCTGTTGATGCATATCTTTGCAGTGGTAGTGTAACAATGAAGAGAAAAATAATTTTTAAGCTTCTAACAGAAAATGAATTTAAAAATACAAATATTCTTAAGAATATCTGAAAGTATTTATAAATATGTTGCAAGGATAAAATAAGGATTCTAAGATAAGAAATTTAGACTTCGTAATGGATTTTAATTAAAGAATGTTACGTATTAAAATACTGAGCATTGATTTTTGTCCGAGGCATGGAATTTGAATACGTTGACAAAAGGTTAAAAGATATTTAAAGCACACACTCTCAACCTGTAACCTTTCTCCCCACAGCGATCTCAATTTTACAACAGGATTCATTATTGAACGCATTAACGCGCAACGAAAGGGACAAATTGACCAGGAGAAAAGTTCGGCTAGGCAGTCACGGCTGTTAGCCCGAGAGAAATTCGTTGTCACTGCAATTTTGCGCATCCCATTTTGTGTGGGTCGTCGCGCTGCACGCGCCAGCGCGAAGAACCGAGTGCATGTCGGTTGGAAAAAGAGAAGCAAGCGAAATTGCGTTAAAGCGGATTATCCACGATAGGCTTGATCTAACGAACCGGCCAGGCGCGGTGGCCCGGTGTACGGCGTGTTTACCGTGAATATGAGAAAAGGGACACAAGCCTCTTTGTCCGACCTGGGAGCGAAACGAAAGTTCAGGTCACGTAAGCGACTCACCGTGTACCTGGACCCCGCCTCTTCACCTCGATCGATGGAATGTACTTTCCGTGTAAACGGTTCGCAAAATTACCGAGTCCCGTGGCTAAGGTGCAAAATGACAAGAAGCCTACAGCCGGCTGAAGCGAAGGTGAAAATTTGTCACGGATTGAATGCCAAGGAAAAATATCCAAGGAATTTGAAAATCACTGAGGACAGACAGGCATTTGATGAAAGAAATGGAGATTAATTTCTTATTTACAGAACTTCCATTTTTTGGAATTGGGTTAAGAATGAAGTATTACGATTATAAAGATGAATCCAAAAAATGCAATATAAAATAGACACTAAAGACATTGAATTAAAAGTACCTTAGTCAGCGTTACCTCGTTAAGGAGAAGATACAATAAATACATACGTTATATAAAAATGATGTAATGGATTTATTTATTCTTAAAAGAATAAATTGTGTTAAAACTGAACTAACGTAATAAGACATAACGTAATTGTAGTATTTTAATACTGTAATATCTCTTTGAATATTATATCAAAACGGTTTCAGAAAGTAATGTGTATCTTTCATTCTTTTGATCTTTCACTTTGACTAAAGCTCAATCTGCCTAGCCCATCTCCCGTGTTCTTTGAATGAACCTGCAACCATGAACATACCTAATATCCTTATCATTCAGATTTCAAATAAAGAAGAAAACCTTGAATCAAAAATAGGATCTTCATGCCAATAATAAATGGATATTCGACAAACATAACGTGATAAAAGTATGAAAAACAAATAATTCTATTTTGGAATTAGCAATGAGTGAAATAAAGCAAATTTTTGAGAACTGTTTGTTAAGCACGCATTAATCTTGATAAAAAATTTGTGTCATAAATAGGTACATTATAATCAACGAGAAAACTTCTAGTCAGTGGTATCATAATCATGACACGTAAACTGTAGATTTTACACAAAATTAAACATTTATAACATCATTCACAGAAATACACCTTAAACATGCTGACAGTTTGCATGATTTCCTACTGTGCATAAAATTCTGAGTAAAAAGTTTCTCTTCCACTTTTTACTCCAACCGCTGTTAAAGCACATATTAATGAAAAAAAAGAAGTCAGGACCTCGTGCTATTGTGCATACAGCACTGAGTGACCGCTGTGCGCGATATACCACCGGTTCATTTTTTCGTTAATATCTTCGTTAACAGTGGTTGGAGGAAAAGCTGCAACAGGAACTTTTAACTCAGAATTTCACCTTAGGAGGAAACTCATGCATTCGCAGCAATTTATTTTAACATTTAACTAGTGCAATGTACGCTCAACTCTTGACAGTTCATACATTTTTGTACAATCGCAATCTTTATGTACTATATAACTTGTACTTTTCTAGAAATGCATAAAACTCGCAGTTTAATAATACTCCTATCCCACATGTTTAAAATGCTATCGTGGATAATATAAATATCAATATACTTTTACAGTATGAAATCTATCCAGAACATTTTGCAACGTAGGTAAATATTAGCCCTTTGCATTCGATAGGCGACTCACGGTCGCCACTTGTTTTATAAAATCGATTACGTATGATTAATTAAATTTAATTTAATTACAATAAAATTCATATATATTTAAAAATTGACAGTAATTTCATATAATATAATATATAATAATTACAACAATATAAAATAAATAGGGGAAATGAGTAAATATTTGGAGAAAATTTCCTCGAATGCGAGGGGTTAATACCGTAAAAGAATTCAGATTTTCGAGGCGTATTTATTCTCACGGGTAACGTATCCAACTTCCCATTTCGATTCTAAGTAATTCTAGCTCGCGATCCAATATCGGTCGACCATAACTCGGGCCTGACAAATCGCGACGAGCAAGGGAAAGAGAGTGAGAGCGTGGTGGCAGCGTTGGGCGACGATATTAGGAATTCCACCGGATGAACACTCGAAAGACGAAGGAGACGCCACGTATGCGTTAGTTACGTTCCATACGAGTCGGGTCAATGAGCAATCAGTTGAATCGGACGAGCCTAAACTCCGATACGGTAACCACGTTGGTATGTATCATCGGGATTGCTTATTGTGATGTCCTTCTTCAGCTACGATTACACTGCACGCGCATTCGCGCGAGTACTTGTTCTGCCAAACTGAATTCGTTTGGCTGGGTTTTATGAATGCCAATCGATAGCTAAGGGCTTACAACCTCGAAGTTTAATGAGTGGAAGCAGCTGTCTACGTGGCATTAATCACCGGAACGTAATTTGTAGTCTACCGTATGCCGCGCGTTCGTGTGAAAACAAAAGGACGTAGATATGTTTCGGTGCTTTAAACAATAACGATTTTCATCAATAATTCAAGACTAACCAGATAAATAACTAAATTCTGAATATTATCAATTATAAAATGTAGCCATAATAATTTAAGGGATTTCAACCTCGTATTTAGTACAACGACATTAACTATTCATAATTATTATCATTAATAACAATACTTGCTTCAGAGGAAAATTAATCCTGGTGATTTATATTCGAAAGAAAAAACATCTTTCACATCGCTCTTTAAATATAAATTAGACAGACACCTGAGAGAATCGAATACAAAATGCATGAAACATTTAGGACAATAATTGCGAGTGTAGATCTCGTGAAACATAAAGCCTTGAAAACCAGGAGTAACTGAAGATAATTGATTGGGAGTTGATCAATGGCGAAGTATGGATACGCATGTCGATTTTGATTCGCGGCAACGATGCATCCTAGACGGCGGTACACGGGCGTATGCATCAAACCCGAGGAACGAGGTTCGAAATTAATTCCTGTTTGCAATCGAGGTAGTAGTTGCGAGATACATTCGTGACCGCAACATTTTGCGCTGTCTCGATGAAGTTAACAAACCCGGCACGGCATGCCTCACTGATTCGAACACAGCTCACGCAACATCCGTTTCCCTGGTAATTACCCGAAAAGTACATGCATCTTCGGTAAGCTGATACCGTCTATCGATGAGAAAGCAATATAGGACGATAATGTTTCTCGTTCAGAAACTGAATTAATTTGAAGTATCATATGATTACAGAATTAGGCAACTGAATTTAAGCATGAAGCTTTAAACATTATTTAAAATACGTTTTAAATACATAATTAGAAGAATGCAATGGGAATATCAATTTTGGTTTAAATAAATAATGTATACTGTTAAGTATACAGTTTCAATAGAATGTACGATTACTTCATTAGTCCTATTCTTAGTAAAACGCCTTCTAAGAGCATATTGCATATATTATTTGAAGTTAACAAGTACTGTGATTTATATTCTTAAATATTCATAAAACGCACACTAACATTCATGATAGGAAAAATAGTACATGATATTTGACATGCAAGTAACGTTAAGCAGACATGTCTGACCACGTTAGAACAAATAAAGAGATCGGAGTTCATATAATTAATTCTTCTGTTCCATCGTATGGATCAAATATTATGGCAAAAAATTATTCAAATCCAAAGCGAATTCGAATGAAATTGGCCTGTACGTGGGGGTTAAATCACGGGCGAATTCGATAAATTGGTACACGCAGGCGATACAAGTGGTAAAGGGTCGGATAAGTGGAACGTGAACGATGGGATCGGTAAATAGGCATCAAGGGTGTTGTTTGCTTCAAAAATACGACGCCGGTTAAAAATATTTTCGGCACGACTAATCGAAATGCTGTGTGAGCATCTACATTACTGTTCATAAATTTTGGAATACATCTCATTCTCTATTCAAGTCTTCCTTGACTATAGAAAAATTTATTATTAAATATTACAAATGTTCTGCAATCAATGTTACTTCAATTGTGTACAAATAAAAGACTTCATGTCGATGATACAAAAAGATGTGAAAATAAAGGGAATTATTGTTAAATACATGTCAAATAACATTATGGAATAATATATTAAAATTAATGTAGAGCCATGTGACAAGATTGGAATTTTTAACGGTACTTGTAAGTACGTTATGTTAAGAAATATACTTTTGAAAACACTGCAAAAATACTGTAAGGCGTGATTACTAAGAATAGGTCCATTCTATAAATGTCACATATTTTACGTACCCATTAAGGGACGCGATAATAATAATACGATATATCCTAGCAGTTATAAATTTATGGATTGTGAATTATGCGAAGGATGGGGAACGAGGGAAAGGCATAATTTGAACTAGATCCAAGTTAATCATTATTACGCAATGCAGAGCGTGGACTATAATCAAGTTACATCGGCAAATAACATTGATTTTCAATGGCCGCTATTATTGGACAGGTGATCGGACAGCGTGGAAGCCGCAAAGGCGATTTTCCTTTCGTCCCTGACACACCTCGGGATTTATCGAGCGATTGATTCCAATCAGTTATCCAACTGTTTATCGAATACTCAATGCCGCCACCGTCTGGTGTTGCCTGGGATGCTACATGAAAATTACATTTCGCTAGCGCGCGGTCTTCTCCCGGCGTACGTTCATGTAATCTCTGCTAATTAGTTCGCTAAATATCCCGAACAAAAACGTGAACCGATGGCAGCATCATTTTTAACAACAGAGTTACGTATAAATTTACATGAAAGGGATGCTCACATCTTTTTATACATCAAATTTTTACCGGCATATTATTACATTTATTTTAATTGCACGATCTACCCTACATTATTCAGAGGTACTATTATACGTACATTTAAACTGTGATGGTAAAATGCATAATCTGAGCATTTTGGGTGGACACTGATAGCACGCAGGAAAATTAACGACCAGAAGTAATCACATAAACAACAGGAAAGTGTAGTAAAATCGTCATTACACGAATGTATCTCTCGCAAGGGAACGCCACAATTTATTATAAAATATTTCGAGTTCGAACAGTACATTATCATGAGATATGAAATGTACGAGGAGTCCATGTATGGTAACCTCCCCCCTACCAAACATTCCGAATTGGCTTCCCCATGGAACAGGACAATAATGACCGGCAACGGAATGGAAGACAAACAGCGAATAAAGTACAGGGAGGAAAGAAGAATGGCCGACGTTAATGTATAGCTAGGCAAACAATATTATAAGCTAATTTCCGGAAATCACGTGCCGTTCGTTTGTTACGTGGCTATGTGGATTAATTTCATCCGAGCGCCGCAGCGAATAGGACGCTGCAATATCAATTTGACCGGAGCTCTCGGATGGCCGTCCATGGGTTCCAGGGTATTGCAAACAAACGCAGTCGATGTATGATGTCCTCAGAAATTACTAAATTCAATTTCGAAATTACCTATTTCATTTTGATAATTACAAACAGACAGCCCTTTAACCGATCACGTGAAGCGGCTCAATCATGTGTGTACAACATGAACAGCTTTATTTTCTACTTCAGATGAATTTAAAATTTAATTAAAAAGTATTATCACGAAGTTTAATTGGATTTCAAAGTCGATAACATTTCATTAATTTTTTATGTAATATTGAGATTAACACATTGACTCAATTAATATTGCTTATTTAACTTGTGCACGTTATTGGTTTATCGTTTATTCTTTTAAGCGATCATTTATTTTATGTAAAGGAGACGGTCTCGTTTAACTTCATCACCGCAGGATTAATTAATTCAAATGCTGATTCATTTAAATAAAAGCAGCTCGACCTCATTCTACACGTACAGATAGGCGAAAAGTTTCAATGACACACGCTTTCCGATGGCAAGTTCATGCTAATACGCCGAGTAGCTCGCGAAGGGTGAATACTCGTTTGTATTCATAGTACGGTGTGTACTTGTTGAACGATTAAAATTGCTAATCTTTCGGATAAGACTGGAATTGTCGAACCACAGCTTTTTTAGGGAAACACCTCTGGATAATTCACTTATAATTATTGAATTGAATACACGTATTCGATTGCCTTACACGATTACAAAATGTACTAATTAAATTAGTTGCCAAATTAATAGTTAAAGATAGCTTGAATTATCTAGGGAAATTCTATACTTATACTGAGTTTTTCATTCTGAATATTTCTTCTAGCATCTTATAATCTTCGAATTACAACATAATGAAATTTGTCCAATGTATTAATTTTCATTTGCCACTCAAATACAAGAGAAGAAGAAAATACGAGATCTATTTGATAAATATTTCTATAACAGGATATTCGGATGCAAGATTTCCTAGCGTAAATAGACGTAATACAAAACCAGACAGAAGCATTTCGCGTGGAAGCCGATGGGGTTTGGAATTGCACCGCACCGCGTCGATACCCGATATATCGAACATCTTTCCCTTTAATGGATACGCCGATACGCGAACTACTGGCGTGCCTCAAGACTCCGGCACACTTTTACGGCAATCAATCGAAGCCGTAAAACCTTCTTCAGTCTACACGTGACCCATACAGATCTGGTTTCCCGTCCTGACCACCGCACACCGTTAGAACGTCTTCGAGAAACGCTACGAGCAGAGCTGCACGCGCCTCCATTCTCGTTTATGTTAGAAAAGTGTTGATTTGCCTGGAATTCTCCTAACCCGACATTGTTTTCAAGACACGTGGCAATGTTTTATGATACCGCCTTGAATTACCCGACCAACCAACAAGCCATTTTTCTCGAGGCACACCATTTATTTTATCTAACCAGTCCGGAAAATTGAACTATTGAGATGAATACATATTGCGATTAAATTGCGAAAATTTATGCGAGCACAATTTTGATGCAATTTTGATACTGCTTTCATATGCAACGATCAATCATCCCATCATGTTTTATATAAATTCGTATATTCTAAATCTTTTTGTCATTCACTAATTTTTAAAACTTGCTGTAAGAATAAACAATAAATACTGAATATTCGCTGAATTAATTGATTGCATGTCGTGTGCATATAGGTGACTCAAGGGTTTTGAACTCAATATATTCTGTCTCTCTCTATCTGATCTCTCTCTCCTTAATCCCTCCTATGTATTGCTACTGTTTGGCCTAGCTATTGCCTGTGCACGCATGCACAGTTAATCTGGAATCACTTGAGTCATCAGTATATAGAATAATATATTAAAAAACGTCATTTTATTAGGCACGCAAATACAGAGGACGACATGAAACCAAGAAACTGACTAAAAAGGAATATCCAATAGACGAAAATATATGAAAAAACAGAAGAGGACTTACCTTAAGCTGATGTTGTGGTCGCCTGAGTGCACCCTGGTCTCGCCGTCCGCCGAGACGATCGGCCTCCGCTTCTAATCCTTCCATTGAGGACTCCGCTTCGCTCAACCAAGCCAAGAACTTGTCCAGGGACCGGTCGAAGTTGTGGAGGGAGTTCATCGCGGAATGTAACAGTTTTCCCCGATTGATGATACTGAAAAAAATTTAATAGAATAATACACTCTATTGTCATAACGGATTTTCAAATTTTATTATTTCAACTAACAAGAGTTCGTATACGAGTAATGCAAGGCAAGATCAAGGTACAGATGCGAAATATTTATAGAAGTTGTATGGAAAGAATCAAGAAATGTGTAACGAGATTGCCGATCGAATTAGAGATAAGGTTAAGATTTTGATTATATTTATTTTTCTGGAGTAGACATACCCACATCATTAGAAGCCTTTTATATCCTGAAGCCAGCATGATTTAACCCCTTGCTTTACCATTTAAATTCTAATTTTGTAGGCCCAAAGTGAGTGCAAGTTCAGTTCAATCTATAATTCAACGTCTCTAAAACGATTTGTTGTTACTGGCACCGATTGACATACCACGTCTCTACTACGTCATTGTAAACTGAGAGGTTAATAACTAAACAAGCGAATTATTATTAGTGGCATCTAACAGCGTGCCATAATATATTTTAAATGAATTTGGTTTTGGAGATTAGTTTCGTGAATATTCTGATTAAAAGATTAGTTGGTTACTTCACAGTTATCAAAGTCTGACTCAGGTTAAATCACTCTCGTCGATAATCTCACTACTCGTCTCTGGAAAGAATACGCTAGCCCAGAACGTAACAAATATCGCACAAACACGAGACGTTCAACAGAATATTGCTATTATGCTGAATGCTGGTTCCTGTTTTTAAATGCAGTCACGAAAGCACGCAGCGGTTAGGGTCAACTGCTATCTTTATTACCCCTCACTACACTGCTGTGTTTACTTTTTGCAAATCGTATACACTCGTCTAACAGGTATGCACGTACACACGTATACTGTATTCGTATGTGCATTGTATACAAATCGTTTTATAACATGCACTCGTCTTTCGCACCGATTACTGTTATACTTCTGTAAATTTTATCACCTCTAATTTTCTTGCAGTTGATTTGATTTTTATACAAAGATCTGATCAAGATTAAATTTCGAATGGAAAGAAAGGTTATCTAGAGGAAGGTTAACCCTCCTATGTATATAGATATACGAATACACTTTAAATATCTTTTTATAACGCAGTATAATTGATTTATGTCAATGCCAACGGAACTTACCTGGTGTTCAAATTGTTGTATCGCTGATTGATGGTCTCGGTCATCTTTTTGACGCGCGTCGTGTCGTCCTCCTGGTAAACGGCGATCAACTTCTGCGTGAGCTGATTGAACTGCTCGATCTGGTGCTTGTATTGGTGTAGCTCCGCGTGGAACGACTGCAAGTAGATGTGAAACATAATGAAATGAGAGAAGGACGGAAGGTCAGCGTCGACTCTTGTCCGGATCGTGGAAAACTTATCTCGCGACCGGCTCTGGCTGTCCGTCGAGACAATGTCGACGTCTCTCGATAACTCGTGAAAGTTAAATCTTCCCTAGAGAGGGAAACTGAGAGGGTTTTCAACTTTTATGCCAGTATTTCGTGTCGAGAAAAACTTTTATACGGCTCGGCGACTGACTCGCGCGCGCTCGCGCGCGGATCAAACTTACGACCATTCTGATTAAAGCTATTCGAACAGGGGAACGTGTTCCCAATCACCCTATCGCACTGGTACGGCGAAGGTACCTTCGG
Organism: Ceratina australensis; assembly: GCA_004307685.1. Taxonomy (NCBI): domain Eukaryota; kingdom Metazoa; phylum Arthropoda; class Insecta; order Hymenoptera; family Apidae; genus Ceratina; species Ceratina australensis. The sequence continues at coordinate 2,600 of SHCU01000059.1, read as the reverse complement.
TTTTACGTTCGAGATAAACTGATCGCATCAAAGAACTTGTCCATTAGTGGAAATTAAAAAAGTGATTACTAAATGCCGTGAGGAGAAGGGATCTTTTTATCGCTTCTGGAAACTACGAAACGTCGGAAATGGATTTGTTGTAATTGGATTGTGAATTAAAAATCAAATTCTGATAAGTATACTTAAAAGATAATTTAACTACTTCATTTAACCTTTGATTCATTAACTTCTTGCATTATAATCGAAACAGACCTGTATATTTCAGCACACTATTCTGAACATTTTCTATAATAGAAATACAATAAACTGAGAACAGGTCATCATGTAAAAAAAATGGTAATAATAATATAACGAGCCAATCAAAGAATATAAAATAATATTCATGAAAATATAGTAGACGATATTTCAAAGAAATGTTAATTACAACGCAATTTGTAATTTAACTAGGGATCAAGGGAAAGCAACGGTGGGAGAATCAGAAGACTATCCGGGAGAGTCGAGAGCAAAGCCGGAATCCGGAAGATACACGCGTTCCTCGTCGATATAAATTATTCCATGAATATCTCATTTGACCCTTTTAAATGTAAACAGAATCCCTGAGGAACGTGTGATGTAGTACACCGCAGCACGAACCGGCACTGATTGAGACTTTGGTCGTTTCTTTGCCCGTTACCCTAGACGCAGTCATTTTGCCTTTTTCCGTTGCTCGTGAGATCGCGTTATTCTCGCGGACAAAGCGGAACGTTGATTAAAAAAAGAGGTTACTAGCTATGTAGCGGGATGAATACCGATCCGTCCGTTCTTTTTAATCGCGGTCCGTAACCGCCTGTAACGCAGTCTCCCAGCCGTCTATTATACCCGCGGCCGTATTGTTTTAGTATTTATTTTTTAACCCCGGTTGCCTCCGTTTTTTATACGAACAATTACGAGCTACGCCGCCCGGTTAACTTTCCTTATTTTTTCACCGAAAACTATATTCGGCTCCTTCTATCATTTCCTGGTATGAAGATTACCGTCACGTATTGATAACAATCTTAATATTCGCGTTATTTTGCTTCAACGACAAAGGAATGTGCACGGAGCTCGGGGATTTCAACGAATCATATGAGATAACTAAAGTCGTTTGTAGATCTCCTATCACTAAGGAACAGTATTCTAGCCCGATTCATAATAGAAATGTAGTTGTGATTAAAACGATGTCTAATTAAGGATATGAATAAAGGCCTTAAGAGCATATGCTGAATTCCTTTCAGTAATCTCTGTTGTTTAACTAACCGCAGTATGAAGATAATAACTGTAGAATTTCGTGATGGTAGCCAATTCGAATCTATTAACGGAGGTGTCTAAGTTGATACTGTTAATTCACGTTATATCATGAAAATTAATGGGGGCTTATAAATGTCTCGACAGCGAATGCATAGGCACGTCTAAACACGGGCCGATCTGATTCACCTTTGCCGGGTCAGAATCGATCATCATAATCATCGCTCAACAACCGACGATTTAAACCCTGATACCGAGACCCGTTTACCGCTGCCAATAACACGGAATTCCCAAATGGTCATTCATCCAACCTCTCCTAATCGCGATCAACGCAAATTGCTGGCTATCAAACGGATAGGACGATGCGATGCGACGCGACGGGTAGGGGGAGGAGGATGATACGTTGCAATGCGGCCAGCTATTGACACGCGGAGGAATAAAAAAGGAGATAAAGAGGACAACCGCGACGCGGCGACCCCAAGAGGTCGTTTAACGGTCGGGGTAAGTTCCGTGAGGCAAGAAGAAAGGGAGAGAAAAATGCTAGCGCTACCTTTTGTTCTCGTAGCTGCGCCTCGAGAACGTCGGCGGTGTGCCCGACGGCCCGCATTTTCTCCAGCCTGGTTTCCATTCGCACCAGCCATACCTCCACCTCGTTCCTCTTCGCTTCGTAACGCTGGCTGTCCCCAAGCATCGCGTCCAGCTCTGTCTTCCTCTGCATCATTTTCGAGTTCATCTCGTCCCAGTGCTCCCTCAGCTTCGTAACTGAAACAAAACGGCCCGTTTCAAACAATCTGTACACACTCCAATCTCGTCTTGTGCTATTGTTCAAACGTCAAGTGGTACAAATATATCATCGACAGAATACTAATTTCAATTCCAGATAAACTGATTAAGAGACATATTCTGCTGCGTAAATAATTATAAAATTCATCGAGACGTAAAATGAACTAATGGCTCGAAATCATCGACTCCCTCAGTACCCTGTGACATTTTCAATTTGTCATACGTGTCGTTTCTTTCCGATGCTTTCACATATTCCTCGTGCTACACATCTAGCAAAGTGTCACGATGAAATATGATTGTAATTACAAAGGAAGGAATAATTGGTGATAAAACGAGACTGAGCTGAAAGACACGAGTACTCCTGACGGCGTACGGTGATAAAAACAGTGGACATGTTTCACGATAAGTAATGATTTATGCGCAGAGACTTAGAGAAATACAGTGAAGCATTCGCCACGTGGACAAGATAAGATCGATACGACTCAATACAGTTGTTAAAACGTCGTGCGCTGTGCAATCGTTAGCGACCCGATAACAAATGGAATAAATTAAAT
>SHCU01000058.1:413863-438452 GCA_004307685.1 Ceratina australensis | reverse complement strand
TTGAACGTTAAAATATTGTTTGCAGCGTCCTCCTCGTCCTTTTTTCCGGCGCCTTATCAAAATCAGCGACGAACCATGAAACGTTGGATACAATCACAATACCGGATTCAAGAAACAGTTTTAGAGATCACGAAAAACCGGGAGAACCGATAGAGACGTTATTCATTCCCGAGGATCCAAATCGGTACAAGGAAATTTTATTGTACGTGCGGGAATTATTCGAGCGAGTGGGCCAATCGATTGACCCGTTCGATCGGAGTCCCGAAGGAGGTACAGCTGATAACGCGACCGGGGAGAATCGATTTTCGATGACGGAAGACATCCGAGCGAGAAATCGGAGCCCGCAGGGAAAGGAGGACGAGGAAAAATATTTGGAGAGAAATCTTGGGGAAGACATTTTTCCGGTGACAACCGCGGAGGATAACGTGGGTGGGGAAGCGATTCCGGAAAACAAAGTTAACGATAGTCACGCGGGTAAGAAGGAACCTGAAGAGGAGGACGTACTAGAAGCTGCTTATTTTGGACTGAACGCTATGAAGGATTTATACACCGTGAAGGAACCGATGCTTTACTATATGGGTGAGTTAAAGTGGAAATAGAGAAAATTAAACGATAAAAGAATTGATTGATATTTACCAAAGAATGAATTTAATAAACGAGAGGATTTCTGATGGGTTAAAAGCTGTTCGTTAAATTCTTCTTAATTAACCGTTCGCCTTCCTGGCAAACGGTAACTGAATTGAACGTCAAACTCGTGCAGGGCTTTACCTCGGCTCCGACAATCCCGCGAGGCACGTGGCCGTGTTCAACGATCAAACAGAGGAAGCAAGAACGCTCGCGAAATATGGATTCGCCGTGCTTCAGGGCACCACGATGTTCAAGAAAAAGTAAGCGGTCTGCTTTGTCTCCCGGTCTTATTTAATCTTGAAATCTCCCAACGATTCGTTTGCCACTGAAAGGTTCCCGGACGCCTCGACGGACTCGTTGCCGTCTCGTCGGAGTCAAAGCAATCCACTCCACCGTGGCTGTCCAAACAGAGGCATACCCGACTGTCCAGCGGCCAGTTTCAGGTACAGAACATCCGACGGTAGCTGCAACAACCTTGAGCATCTCTGGTGGGGCTCGGCAATGTCCACCATGCAGAGGTAATGAAAATCAGTGATAGGAAACATCAACTGATTGAAACGTTCCCTCTTGGAAAAAACTTAATTATTTTTAATTTTAATGATGAGTACTTTGTAACTTCTCGTTCAGATATTTACCACCGGTTTACGATGACGGGATTCAGAGTATAAGAAAGTCTGTGACGGGAGAGCCACTTCCCAGCGCGAGGCTGGTGAGCGCGGTGATTCATCAAGAGAAAGATGTTCCTCTAGCTTCCGTCACTCACATGCTCATGCAATGGGGACAGTTCGTTGATCACGATATAACAGGTTTGATTTCATAAAAGAATCTGCATAAAACTGCATTTAATTAAATGAATGAATATAATATAAATTAATATAATTTAATATTATATATGAATAATATGATTTAATATTATAATACAATTTATATGATACGAGACGTTAAGTATCAAAATCTAAATCTTAGCTACTGGGCAGAGCAGAGGTTTCAACGGTAGCATACCGCAGTGTTGCCTGAACTTCGGGACAGGCTTCCAGCCACCGGAATTCATGGTAACTATCCCTGTAACCCGATCCCTTTACACGCCCGCTCGCTAATAAAAATCCTGATCCGTGTAGCACCCAGAATGTCTACCGATATCTGTGAGCGCGCAGGACAGTTTCTTCGGTCCTCTCGGGGTCAGGTGCTTGGAATTCGCTCGAAGTGGCCCAGCACCGAAAGAGGACTGCGTCTTCGGGCCCAGAGAGCAATTATCGCAGGTGACCAGCTACCTGGACGCATCTACGGTTTACAGCAGCAACGCGTTCCACACAGACGCTTTGCGATTGTTTCGAAACGGTAATTTAATTATATTTTAATCAAATCTGTCTCACGCTATAGAATTTTGTAAATAAAAAATGAAACCGATTGATATTCCAATCGTCCAGGATATATAATTATTATGTTCCATGATACGATTTGATTTAGGTTTAGGAAATGATTAGATTTGATTTGATGATTTAGATTTGGGAAAACTGTGTTCGCAGGTTTACTGCAGTATGGAAAGATCCAGTCGCACAGGCCGGTGCTGCCTAAACTCGATCCGGATCTGTGCAAGCGCGGATCGTTATCGACGAGCTGCTTCAGGGCTGGCGACGGTCGCCTGGGCGAGCAGCCGGCCCTCACGTCTCTTCACGTAGCCTTTTTGAGGCTTCACAATAGAATAGCAACGAAACTCGCCGCGTTGAATGCTCACTGGAGCGACGAGAAACTATTTCAAGAATCCCGTCGAATCGTCGCCGCCGTTGTCCAGCATATCACGTATAGAGAATTCCTGCCCATTGTTCTCGGTAAAGGATCACGTTTTGGATTAACTCTTCGAAACTTCCTTACGTATCTATCATTCTCGAGTCCGTAGATTTCTTTCGTTTAAATCAGTTCATAAATCGGTTTCAAAGCTTTGAGGTAGTCAGGAAGTTTAAATGACAGAGAGATAAGTGGCTCGGAAATAGAAGCAGCTAAGATTGAAACGTTCCAGGCCAAGACGTGATGAAAATATTCGACCTTGAGCTGCTGAAAAAAGGCTATTTCGATGGGTACGATCCGACCGTGAACCCGACCATCGCCAACGAGTTTTCCACGGCTGCCTACCGTTTCGGTCATTCCCTGGTGCAGAACAGCTTCGTCCGTTACGACAGTAACCATCAGCCCATATTTAACAGTCAGTATCGATCGAACGAGGTTCAATCAAATAACGTTGGATAGCAGGGTTAAAGAATCGTTCGTTTCGTAGATGTGTCTATCCACAACGAACTGTCGAATCCAGCGAATTTAGAGACAGCCGGGTCGGTGGATCGACTTATCAGGTATCCACGTATAGCGAAGAATATTTAGAATGTTTTATGTTAAATGATATTTAGATGTTAGAATGTTTAGATTTAGATATATAGCAAAGGATATTAAAGAGTATTTAGATATATCAGATCAGGTATAATATATTTCACAAATGGATTCGTACTTTGAAAAATGGAAACAACATAATTTTGACCTTTCATGAATGATTTGATATCTGGAGGATCACGTTGTAATCGTGATATGATTTTTTTTAAGATTGTTCAGCTGCACGTCTGATGGCTGAATTATATTCTAGTCTTATCAGGTATCTACATATAGCAAAGAATATTTACATGTGATTTACTTCAGATATAATGTACTACACGAATTCAAACTCTGAAAAATNTACGATCCGACCGTGAACCCGACCATCGCCAACGAGTTTTCCACGGCTGCCTACCGTTTCGGTCATTCCCTGGTGCAGAACAGCTTCGTCCGTTACGACAGTAACCATCAGCCCATATTTAACAGTCAGTATCGATCGAACGAGGTTCAATCAAATAACGTTGGATAGCAGGGTTAAAGAATCGTTCGTTTCGTAGATGTGTCTATCCACAACGAACTGTCGAATCCAGCGAATTTAGAGACAGCCGGGTCGGTGGATCGACTTCTACTCGGTTTGATCAATCAACCGTCTCAAAGAAGAGACGAACACCTCAGCGAGGAATTGACCAACCATTTGTTCCAAACACCCAGCTTCCCTTTCGGTATGGACCTGGCTTCTATCAATATCCAACGGGGAAGGGATCACGGGATTCCACCGTACGTCCAGTGGCGAGTACCTTGCGGTCTGTCCCCCGTAAGAAGTTTCGAGGATTTGGAAAACGTGATGCCGCCGTCCACCGCGAGAAAATTTCAATTGATCTATTCGGCAGTGGAAGACGTCGACTTGTTCACCGCGGGACTCGCGGAGAAGTCGGTAAAGGGCGGTTTAGTAGGCCCGACGTTCGCCTGTATAATCGGGCAACAATTTAGTAATCTGCGCCGAGGTGATAGATTTTGGTACGAGAATTCCCAGCAGGAAAGCAGCTTCACGCCTGGCCAGCTTCAACAGATCAGGCGAGTGACTCTGGCTCAGGTTCTTTGCACCACTATGGACGACATCGAGACGATTCAACCGTTTGTCTTTTTAACTCCGGATACATTGAAGAATCAACGAGTGTCTTGCAACGATCCCCTCATCGGTCATCTTAATTTAGAATTCTGGGCGGAGGGTTCAGCGGGGATCAGGAGCAGAGCTGGTATTTTAGATCAGGTGAAGAAGAAAATTAGTATACCTGGTCTAACGACGACGAAACCTGTTTCGACGACTGAAGAAGGCAAGTTCTTTTATCAAAGCATGCAACCGCCGAAAGCGAGCGTGCTTCAGAAGAATAGGATCGTCGTAAAGAGACCCCTCGGCACGCCGGATAATGTCACCATAGTCGTACAAAACAACGCCATCAACTCGCCCGTATTCGTGAACGACGCTATTCACGGATCAACGATAAGGATAAATCCTTCGTTAAACCAAAAAGCACGCCAGCCACCAATTCCCGAAGACTATGCGCCCGGTCCGAAACCAATTCCCACGACGCATCCTTTGGCGAACGTTAATCGTCCGTACGGTTTCAGAGACCCGAACGACCCTAATCCTCTGCACCAAGGCTACCACACAGGCCAAGCCAGTAACGACGTGATTTTTGAGAATCTATCCGGGTCTACGCCCAGGCCAACGTTGTACACGTACTACACTAATTTCCAGAAAACGTCGACGCGAAGACCGTCGCACGAAGTGGATATGTACTTGGTGAACTACAAACCGCAGGATCAGGCATCCAAGCCGAATACCTGGATCGAGCCACAATACGAAAGTCAATCTAAACCTCATTACGGCTCTTCGGAGAATCAACATCTCAAGCCGTATAATCTCGAAAATGAACATTTCCAACATAGCAATCAGGGTTACGGAACCCAAAGTCAATTACCGCCCAAACCTACTCATACAGGAAATCAGCAATCGAATAATCAGGAATATCAAAATCAACGATATTCTCGACCTCACAGTACTTCGTCGCATAATCAAGGATACAGTATGAACACATGGCAAAAGGTGCAATATCAACCGGCGAAAGAGCAACAAGCGGTCGTAAAAGATCCGGCGAACATCGGCTACACGACCTGGTCAAGCGTGTCCCCTGATAAGAACGTATTAGACAAGGTGACCGATCAGCAAATGTATCTCATCAACTCGTTTTATCAAACACAGTCAAGTAACAAGCCTACTAGTTCTAGTTATCAGGGCATCGAGCACAACAGTTACACGAGCTCTTCTGTAAGACCGGCTTATCAATTCGACAAAAATCCGAATGTTTACGATGATCAAAATGATTACAGCAACGCTTTTCACCATTCGACTCCCGTTTATAAGCCTGATTATCAAACCGATCGACCACCGGCTTATCAGACTCTCACGCGACCGAAACCGTCCAAGACCCACAGCGTGACTATCGTGACGGAACCGATGAGTCAGGCCGAGATCGACAGAGTGGAGAATCGAGTCACCAGCGAAATTCCCAGGCCGTTGATTTCTCAAACGGGCAACAATGGGGTGAGACGACCCGGTCAATACTATTACGAGAAAAACGTGTTGCATCGTTACCCGGAAGTACAGACGGAGAGGTACAACGGCGAAGAGAGACGCAAGCCGCTTAGCGACGCTTCCTTAGAAGATCAATCCAGCTTTAATAACGATAGCAGCTCGGATACCGATGCAACCGTGAATCAAACAAGGAGCGCGTTATCCGAGAGCGCGAACAGCGACGACGTCGGGGAAGGTGTGGGCGAGGAGTTCTCGGAAAACGTTGCGCCAAGATACAGGTATTTTTTGATTACTCTCGCATAATCGCTTGTTCATTGTGCACGCGTCTGCAGTTTTCGATTCGCTTTGCCGGGCTGCAGGCGATAACGATGTCTTATCATAATTGCTGTGTACATTAGATAACTGAATAGTTTATTAGGGATTATACGAGTTCTCAACGTTTCTGTTGCGAGAAAGTACGATAACAAAATCGCGTTGCGACTCGTTGCTGCTTTTACAAAAGTAGAAATTTATACAATTTACGCTGTCGTTGATAATTAAGATTTATTCGTTTTATTCCTCTTGCTCGCAGAACAAGCCATTGGCTGAACCCACAAGAGGACTCGAGCTTGCCGTCAGCTCCGGATGTGCCAAAAATTTCGTCGGACAAAACCGCGGCAGCCAGGGAATTGCCTAAGCCCATTAAATTCAGATATCACGGTTCCTAAATCCTGTTGTTCCCACCGTGTACAATTCCAAATGATTCGTTCGAATTCGTTGTTAAACAATGACTCACGCGTAATTTATTTCTTCTTCGAACATTCGAACGTTCTTCAAAGGAAGCACAGTATTTCATACGTTCGATGAGTGTTCACATTTAATCAAAGAGGTTGATAGTGCGAATCATTTATCTACGATTCATTCTTATTGGACAATTGATCGCGTAGAGACGTCGTAGAATTCGGGTGGAACGTAGCCTAGTTTTACGCCAATTTTAAACCGTATCTCTCTCTCTGTTTCTCTCTGCGCCGACTGGAACCACTCCGGGACTATTTTCAGACGCCCGTGTCACTGCTTTTCATACATGCCACGTCTCGGCACCGTTAATTGCAATTCGCACCTGTACATTCATTAGGAAAAGAATAAACATTGAACCTCGTTAGCAATCAAATAGAATAGCGAAAATAGTGTGCTCAGCTCGTTACCAAATTAGCAAACGGTCACGATACTTCGATCGCAAATCGGATATTATTAGGCAATACGCACTATTAATTTCACTGGCCTATCGTATAAATAGGATCAGCCGTTGTCACGATTTATATACAAGTTCGAAAATTTGATGTTTGCTTGTAAATTAACGATTACCCACCACCGCGGTCATTTCCGCGAGTCTCGGATATGATTTATTTAAATCTATCGCGGTAGACAAAGGAACGTTGGGAAAGTTTCCTGTCTCATCGTTGGGAAAAGAACTTCCCAAGGAAGTTGTTTCCCGTGAATAAAGCCGTCTGAATTATTCCGAAGAGGCAGCCGCGTTGTTTCGCGTCGCCGAGAAAATTCGCTCTTTAACATACCCTACAGTAGACAAGACGTCGAAGGAGGCAGCAGTCGTTCAACTTGCCAGCGCTGCCTCGCGGAACTTTTTACCTACAATAATCCTGAGGAAGATGTATATCTCTTCGTCGGAAGTCTCGGTTACTCGGCGAACAAACGAGAAATCGATGGCCCGGAGAGGTGCGACCAGAAAGATTTCAGAAGCTACAAGGAATTTTCATTGAAATCGGCGATAATCGAAATGACGTATTGAGATGCGAAGTAAACGAATGGGAGAAGTTCGCCTGAGTCTCTGCGGCTGGTCGCTAGGCAGCGGTTTTCGGGTCACCAGAAAACAGCCGATCGAAACGTAGTTTTCGATGCCACGACCTGGATCCGGTGTCCCTGCGGTTTGGCTGCGTGTTAACCGAATCCGTGCGACGAGAAACTCGGTTACGAGCGAACCAGTATCGGTACGATCGTTTCAATATTGTTTCGCCCGCGCAATATTCGAGTATACCGGCGGACGACAAAACCGTAGGAGTGTCGCAGCCGAGTGTTTCCATCGTATTCGAAAGCGGCCGTTATTAAGTTCCATTTGCCAATACCGTGGAACTTTCTTCTTAATTACACCGATCACTTTTTGCCGATAGACTCTCCCTCTTTTTTTCCGTTCGATTAAACTGGTCTTTAAAAGTGGACCTTTCTGTGAAAGCTTCGCCCGTTATGGGACGACACGGATAAAACTGGGCTGCTTGTTATTGCATCTTGAAATCATTTTTATCTCTTATCGGGAGTATCATTGTTACATTCCATACTGCGTTGAGATCGCGAGATTCTGTCAAAACTGATATTAAAATTAAAACGTCTTAAGAATTGTAGATATTACATAACTCTAAGTGATATGTATTAAGCATGATTGATCGCTCGACAGCTATCACGTAAAATGGATAGGAAATGTTGTCATGTACGATTTTATTAATTATTGATCACGATTCATGATTCTATCTGGGTAATAAATCAATTAAACTGTAAAGCCATCGGAACAAAGATACTGTCTTATCACATTGGCTTAAAAATTTAATGTACAGGAATGAGACTTCATAGTTGAAAGTAAAAGCGCGATCGTTACAATATAATATATCATAAAAACTGTAAAAAATATTATCTTGTTTGATTAAATTAATTACATTGTATTCGCGATGAAAGGAGAAGCAAGGATTGAATGGTGCAAGGAACGCCACGATTCCCACAGTAATTTATAATTGCTGCAGCTTTGACTATAATTAACGCAGGAAAACAATCATCGCAACAAGGAACTCGCAACGCCGTGGTAAATTAAGAATACGATCTTTCACAATAAAGAAACAAGTTTCAAATTTTCGGTAATAATCCTGCCTCTGTGTTCAGCTTCAGGATTGGAAGATATGGACCATATCGTATTTAAGCGTCAGGATCAATCATCGTTACCAAAATAATTTTACACACGCAATTGATTAAAATTTCATTGAGCGCTCAATGAGAATTAATTGATATAAACATGCTTTGACGCAGATACAAATTGACATGAAGGTTGCACCTAAAACGTTTCATCGAGCAAGGATACACTTTTATTATAAAACGATATAATACGATCACAAATAAATCGTACAGGAATTATTACACTATTAACATACAAGTGGAAGATGCGTATATTATAATTTACAGAATTATGAAGAGAAGGAAAATGCATTTGATATTCTACGTAACTTTATTCATTGATGCAGATACAAATTGACGTGAAGGTTCCACCCAAAACGTTTCATTGAGCAAGGATACATTTTTATTATAAAACAATATAATACGATCACAAATACATCGTACAAAAAGTACAAGAGACGTACATTACAATTTACAGAATTATGAAGAGAAGGAAAGTACGTTTGATTATTCTGCGTAAATTTATTTTCGCATCGAATGGGTAACAATATAAGACGATCAAAAATAAATCTAACAAAACTGATTGCACCATTAACACACAAGTATACATTACAATTTACAGAATTATCAAAAGAAAATTAAAATACTTTTGATATTCTACGTAAATTTATTTTCGCATCGAATCGGTAACAATACAACACGATCAAAAATAAATCTAACAAAAATGATTGCACCATTAACATACAAGTGTACATTACAATTTACAGAATTCTGAAGAAAAGGAAAATACGTTTGATATTCTACGTAAATTTATTTTCGATTCGGTATTGTATCGAATTAATAAATAAAGTAAAGAAATCGAGTGATGCGGGGTCGTTGAACGATAGGAACGGACGGACCGAGGACCGAGAGGCGATACGGCGCGAGCGGGGTTAGTGGTGGGGAGTTCGATTCCGCGTGCCGCCGGAACGGTCCGAACCGTCAGTCAGTTCGTAGCGGCGCGTCCCCGGCGCAGGTCGCTGAACAATGGTTGCGGTGTTTGTATCTCGGCCGAGCGCCGTTACGGTGTATCACAATGGATTCGCGGCGCTCTGGCTGCCCCTCACGGTTTTACTGGTGTTGTCCCGTGTCAACTGCGAGGAGTCGTTGTCGAATCGGATGCGCGGGATCAGCCAGGACCTCGACCGGCAGCTGAACGTGATAATGGCATCGCAGGCGTTGAACTACACGACGGTGAACACGTACGGTCTGCCCTACAACGCCACCACGAAGTTCGACCCCAAGGGCATGGGACAGCTGTACAACGTGACGAACATGTTCATCGACTTCGTGCAGAGCAAGCAGGCGTATCCCGAGGGTGAGTGAATCTCCACACGATTTTCTATCGCTTCGTACTGGACGGTGGCCGCGGTCGGATATTGGTAGGGTTAGGGACAGCTTTTACCTTGGCGGCCTTGGTTACGCCCTGCGCCGCGCGGTCTCGAAAATGGCCGGCTGCTTGTTGGTAAACAGACAGATCGCTGTCAAAAAAAAATAAAACGGTGCGATAAATCCGATACGCGATGTGCAACGGTATTATAAATTGTATCTCGAAAAAGATATCACGTGTTCGTCTTCAGTTGTACATTACTTTTGATTAAGATCGCTTGATATCGTATCTGGTTTTGGAAAATCGTTATATCGATTCGAAATTGCTAAAGAAAAAGGCTAATGTTTTAGGGATTGATATTCATGGAGTCGAATGAGTATATGTTCGTAGATTTTCGTACGGTGCATTATCATTTTCGAAGTTGTATTGATTTTACTAATGCTGAATTTTGACGAAGTCTCGCGTTTCGGAATGACCATCGTTCAGTACATATTTCGCTAATGGGTCCGCGATGCGATGTTAAACGTTTAGAAACGTTTATCTAATCTAATCGTATCTCCTGAGCTTCCTTAAGCGCGGATAGTCACGAAATTCCTTGAAGGAGAGGTTCCTTTGACGTCATCATTACAAAAAACTCTCACGTTCCTCGTATCATAAACAAACTCGTATTTACCATGTTTACGATCTCATTCCAGGAGTAACAGAGAAGTAATATCGCAATTCGGAATCTCTAGCCATGTAATAATTTTACCAATTTCGATGGTTTAAAAAGTCTCGGAGCTCTAAAACCGAATATTTACGATGCTCCTTTTATTTTCCGGAAGCTCGTGGAGTTGTAATATCCGAGAAGACATGAAACTGTGTCGATCGTTGAAAAAGATAGAGTAACAGGCTGAACTATCCGGATCAATGACCCTTTCATCGCGTTTAACATAGGAACAGCAGGGCCCTGCAGCGCATCTATATCAATTCTAACAGGAAGTTGATAGCGGGCGAGCGTTCGTCATCGTCTAACAGACTTTGACGTCGCGTTTCATTCAGCTACTCTTTTGCAACGGTTTTTCCCTCTATTCTCGGTCGCCGTCAGACGCTCGCCGCTATCCTTCCGTTTCGGAAGAGCATCGACAATCGCAAAGAGAGCTGCTGCTGCCTGTCGATGATCCGTTTATTAAACCTGACAACAGCGGCTCTCAATTTGCGTTTGCTCCGAGTATCGATTAAAATGCCACCCAACCCTCGGGTGCACCAACGAGTCCTGAATTTAAAATTAGTTCAGATAGATTTTTACGTCGTCTCGCGGAATGAATACCTGAATCCTAATTTTTCCATTCACTTTCAAAATCGACGAACAATGTATCTTATATTTATTCCGCTGATTAACGGACGGACCGAGGACCGAGAGGCGATACGGCGCGAGCGGGGTTAGTGGTGGGGAGTTCGATTCCGCGTGCCGCCGGAACGGTCCGAACCGTCAGTCAGTTCGTAGCGGCGCGTCCCCGGCGCAGGTCGCTGAACAATGGTTGCGGTGTTTGTATCTCGGCCGAGCGCCGTTACGGTGTATCACAATGGATTCGCGGCGCTCTGGCTGCCCCTCACGGTTTTACTGGTGTTATCCCGTGTCAACTGCGAGGAGTCGTTGTCGAATCGGATGCGCGGGATCAGCCAGGACCTCGACCGGCAGCTGAACGTGATAATGGCATCGCAGGCGTTGAACTACACGACGGTGAACACGTACGGTCTGCCCTACAACGCCACCACGAAGTTCGACCCCAAGGGCATGGGACAGCTGTACAACGTGACGAACATGTTCATCGACTTCGTGCAGAGCAAGCAGGCGTATCCCGAGGGTGAGTGAATCTCCACACGATTTTCTATCGCTTCGTACTGGACGGTGGCCGCGGTCGGATATTGGTAGGGTTAGGGACAGCTTTTACCTTGGCGGCCTTGGTTACGCCCTGCGCCGCGCGGTCTCGAAAATGGCCGGCTGCTTGTTGGTAAACAGACAGATCGCTGTCAAAAAAAAATAAAACGGTGCGATAAATCCGATACGCGATGTGCAACGGTATTATAAATTGTATCTCGAAAAAGATATCACGTGTTCGTCTTCAGTTGTACATTACTTTTGATTAAGATCGCTTGATATCGTATCTGGTTTTGGAAAATCGTTATATCGATTCGAAATTGCTAAAGAAAAAGGCTAATGTTTTAGGGATTGATATTCATGGAGTCGAATGAGTATATGTTCGTAGATTTTCGTACGGTGCATTATCATTTTCGAAGTTGTATTGATTTTACTAATGCTGAATTTTGACGAAGTCTCGCGTTTCGGAATGACCATCGTTCAGTACATATTTCGCTAATGGGTCCGCGATGCGATGTTAAACGTTTAGAAACGTTTATCTAATCTAATCGTATCTCCTGAGCTTCCGTAAGCGCGGATAGTCACGAAATTCCTTGAAGGAGAGGTTCCTTTGACGTCATCATTACAAAAAACTCTCACGTTCCTCGTATCATAAACAAACTCGTATTTACCATGTTTACGATCTCATTCCAGGAGTAACAGAGAAGTAATATCGCAATTCGGAATCTCTAGCCATGTAATAATTTTACCAATTTCGATGGTTTAAAAAGTCTCGGAGCTCTAAAACCGAATATTTACGATGCTCCTTTTATTTTCCGGAAGCTCGTGGAGTTGTAATATCCGAGAAGACATGAAACTGTGTCGATCGTTGAAAAAGATAGAGTAACAGGCTGAACTATCCGGATCAATGACCCTTTCATCGCGTTTAACATAGGAACAGCAGGGCCCTGCAGCGCATCTATATCAATTCTAACAGGAAGTTGATAGCGGGCGAGCGTTCGTCATCGTCTAACAGACTTTGACGTCGCGTTTCATTCAGCTACTCTTTTGCAACGGTTTTTCCCTCTATTCTCGGTCGCCGTCAGACGCTCGCCGCTATCCTTCCGTTTCGGAAGAGCATCGACAATCGCAAAGAGAGCTGCTGCTGCCTGTCGATGATCCGTTTATTAAACCTGACAACAGCGGCTCTCAATTTGCGTTTGCTCCGAGTATCGATTAAAATGCCACCCAACCCTCGGGTGCACCAACGAGTCCTGAATTTAAAATTAGTTCAGATAGATTTTTACGTCGTCTCGCGGAATGAATACCTGAATCCTAATTTTTCCATTCACTTTCAAAATCGACGAACAATGTATCTTATATTTATTCCGCTGATAAGACGTATTTTAAAGTTTGAGATTGAAAAAAATGATCAGCTCGATTCGTGTCATGTTAACAGCACGCCTACGATAATAAATTAGTTCAGATAGATTTTTACGTCGTCTCACGGAATGAATACCTGAATCATAATTTTTCCATTAACTTTCAAAATCGACGAACAATGTATCTTGTATTTATTCCGCTGATAAGACATATTTTAAAGTTTAAGATTGAAAAAAATGATCAGCTCGATTCGTGCCGTGCTAACAGCACGCCTACGATAATACACAGGTCTGAAATGATAACCGCAATTGATAAAGATTGATCGGTAGCCTTCTTGCACCGGACGCCAGCTTTCTTGCTCGCCAATCGAGGATGTCGATTTATGGTAGCACGAAACAACCGTGAATCGTTGTATAGTTACCCGATCGAGTCGCAGAAATTATGATAGCACGGATTCACGCTCGACTCGGTTTCAGGCTAGAAGAAGACGATTTTCCGCTTAATAGTCCGTGACGAGTATCTCGCCTGGTTCACGGTGGCTTTTTTAATATTGTATACTCGTCGGATGGAAACGGGTTAACGAGTCCGCGAATTATGTATACGTGATGGCACGCAGTACACAAATATTTGGACACTTGAATCTTGTAGTATTCAATTCGGAACAAATGATGTCTGTAATTGTGTAGACAGCTGCTGGAATATTACAGAGGTTCCTAATTAAAATGTATGAATACGTTTTTTAATTTGAGAATTCTCACTAATGAGAGTTTCAACCGATAATAATAATTTTGAATCGTAAAGTTTGTGGATTAAAACTGAAGCTTGATTGTCGAACTACTTGATAGTAGATTTAGATAACTGTCCAAATAATTGTACACGCTATCGTACCTTTTATCGTTTTGGTAGGGACAAACGGATCAGGAGTTTTATTGGCCATGCAGAGATGCTTCTATTACTTTCGCGCCATGCGCAATTGCGTTTTATTAGCAGTTATTGTTTCATGAGCCAGGCGACCGACGTTCTGCCTCCGTTAAGTTTTTTTCTTTTTCGCGACTTCTTAAGACTTACCAGTGACCTTCCGTTATTGCACACGACCGATTCCTCTGTCACGTTCTAAAACAGTCTTGTTGACTAACTTGCTTCTGCGTGTCTATCAAGATGAATAGAATCGTATCGCACAAGTATTGTTAATTTTTTATGGTTATATCAATCATTATCAATTCAGTAGAAATTGCATTCAAAGTATTTCATTTGACCAAAGTAGAAATGACTGGTTCGGTTTTGTATGCCTTTATGAGATTTCCAATTTCATTTTGTAAAGATTCTTGTGATATTTCGAATCGAATTTTACGACAAGAGTAGATTTATTTTCGTATTCAGGTAATGCCCTAGTATTTATATCAGTATTTGCCGCTACAATCATCTCGTTACGGAGAACTCGAACAAATTCCGCTTATTCATTTACCTGGAATCATAAGTCGACCTGTTTTACCAACTATTCAAGAAGTCGAACAAGTTACTATTCAATATTTGTACCTGGAACTCTGATAAGTTCATATTTCAATTACAGTTGGTTTCTTGTTCGCTTGAAATTATTTCATCCGCATTTTTAATATCTCAACTTCTAATTATATTATAACAATAACTTTCATTTTAACCAGACTTCGGATATTACATGTTTCCTGGTAGTTGCGAATTTAATACAAACAACGTGTAATTCATCGTTGGGTAATAATCACCGCGTGCCATTTACCACAGGCACCCTCCTCGTTGTTTCGGTTTTAATTTCGCTGGTCTCTGGTCTCTTACAATTTATCTTTGATAACGGTCTATCGAAATTCCTGGGGCTTCAATCTGTTGCGAACGCGCAAGCTAAAAATGAGAGAAAGTTCCGGTCGGTTCGTTCGGAAATGCGCGGCGCGCAGAGTCGGGATGAAAAGTTGCTAGGGTGATTTATACACGCCGATGCGATGCAGACCTCGATATGCAACGAACGCCCGGTCCGGAATTGGAAATTTTGCTCTGACTTCAATACGAGACGTGGTACTCGAAATTCTATTTAAAATTGTTTCCCGTGAACCGGATAATTAGTGGACCAGATATTTGCTAAAGTAATCTTGCCAGCTAAATTTTATGTCTAGCTACAATTGGACGGAATATCGGCGAAGTACTTCTAAACACTATTTCTACCGCGATTTTGTGTATTACTATTTCGAACCATATGCAGTGTATGTAGAAATAGTGTTTAGATCACAGTTAAAAAATGTTGCAATTACACTTGAAGCTTGCCAATTATTCATTTATCTTTTTGAACTTTTCTCTTCACAGTCTATCCTATCGCATGAGTCGTTTGAACGATAAGATTACATGGAAAAAAGCTCGGTTAATGCGATTACTTTCCCATTGAACGGTGTCTGACAAGATCCTTTCGTTTCATTCAGAAAGCATCAGTAAGTACTTACGGAAGGTTGCGGAATAAATAACCGAGGAATATAGATATAATATCTACTCATTTTTACTCGTTTTAATCAATGAGCAAGGAGAATTTTACTTACAATTGATTACAAACAAATGATTCATGAATTTGCACTCGTCGCAAACAATTTTGCAGACATCCTGGATTTTAAAGATAAAGAAACTGCATATGTCATTATTTATTAATCGAACGCTTGCGAAATAGTAGAGATAGAGAAGATATCCTTATCGTTCAGCTTGTTAAAAGCATCTATTGAAACTTTCGAAATCGTTCGACGCAATTGGATATGAAATAAAAGAATCGGTCGATAAGCGAAATGAACTCGAGAATGTTATCGCGATCTTGTAATTCCATTCGATGTAAGTGATTCATTAATCAGGGACAATGGGGATGCGAGATTGATTCATGGCCGAATTGTAGAAACCGATCGCTTAATCCTTTCGACGAACGGAATGCGTCTTGTAACCGTGGCCGTCTGGAAACCGATCGATCGGTCGCGTTCCGCTTCGCTGTTTAATCAGGAAATCCGATGTGGCCAATTGTAAAATAGTGAAAGTATTCCCCATTTTCGTTCGATTTTATATCTGCATATTTTCATACATTATTAATTCGAGAGGTTGTTTAAATGAATTTAATCCGATCTTAAGTTGCTCGCGCAGCAAAGATTTAGATATCGCAAAGTAAAACGGGGCGAGGGTTTCAGGAATTAATTAAAGGAAACAGCTTGACAGCCAGGGAACACAGCTTCAAGTTTGAATTATATTGTTGCTCGAGTAGTTGTCGTAGCCGGGAACGATTCAAGGGGGTTTGGAATCAAACCGAGACGACGTGCACAGCACACAGGGGGGTTCGCGACGAAACCCTGCTGAGAGGTTTACGCGTGGCAACTTACCCGGGGTAAATCGCAGCTTATACCGTCCAAACAGTTGTTAGCTTGTCTATGTACTACAGTACTCTCTGGGTACACAAAAACTGATCAAACAGAATATCTAATTGAAACCTAGGATCAGCTGCAAACGCGATCGTTGGGAACTTAGAAAAATGATTTCCTTTGTGGTATACAAATATTTTCTGCTTCGTAATATCGTGTTTAATTATCAACACTTTATCGACCGGTCGTTTTTGAGGCTGCCATTCCTTAAATTCTTTGTACTTATTCCTTTTGTTCAAAGGAATGTAATTTTATTAATATTTATACTTTAATTTGATTCATCTTATATAATAAAGGGCCTTATGAACTAACATACATAAAATATATTCAAGGTAATAGTAATTCAATTTTTTTAATAATTTAATAATTCGATAGCCAAAAGCCGAATAATAGGCTAGCGGTCAATAAAGTGTTAATAATTGATTGAATATTTTCGTGAATTTAATTCTTGCAGATGTTAATCATTATCTTTATATGGAAATACTGTAGTAACTTCGTTCCTTGGAACTAATTAGAAAAAGGGTTTCCTTTGTAGTATACAAATAGTTTCTGCGTCGTAATATCGTGTTTAATTATTAATAATCGATTGAATATTTTCGTGAATTTAATTCTTGCAAATGTTAATCACTATCTTTATATAGAAATACCGTGGTAACTTTGTTCTTCGTTAGTTTCATTTCCATATCATGTTTGATCAGACTTTCTGCAGGGGGAAATGGAAGTCTTGTCTGTCTTGGTTTGAAAAAAAAAGATAACCCGCGGGGGCCCCGCGGAAATGAAATTGAAGTTAGATGCCCGTCGGGAAAGTTTGATTTATTATTCCGCGAATAGTTTCCGTTGGTTCTACATTTTTATATTTCCCTAGAACTCGTATTTTTCCTGCAAGTTTTATGCCACAAAGAATTCGTCGTATACCTTCTAATTAAAAATATCAATTTCATTTCATCCGAACGAGACGTTATTCAGACCTCATACTCACGGGACATAGATGTATCGCCGCGCATAATTCCTTTTAATTCGTCTCTAAATTCTCGCTACGAAATTTCCGTCCGGTATTAAATTAAGCTCGATCACTTTTATTCGAAACGGGAATGGCCCGTTTTAATATCCATTATTTCGGATAGTGACTGAAATTTTGACGAATCACGCGGGGGGCATTAATATCCGGCGTTGACACGAGCCCCGGGTTTTTAATTAGACACAGGATATTTTACTGGCTCCGCGGTAGTTAGGCAAAATTTAATCTCGCACTCGCCGGCGACTCGGTAATTAGTGGATTTCGAGTGAGACGTTGAAAGTTCTCCCTCGTTTCGTAGATACAGAAACGTTGAACGATGACGCTCTGGACAGCGTGAAATAAAAAATTGATGTCAACTGGAGCATCGAATTTAAATTGCAACACTTCCTCTCGATTATTAAACTGACGTCTGACGCGAGTCAAGGCTCGAGGTAGAGAATTTAGACTATGTCTCAGTGAAAGGACTGGTTAAAGACAAATATTTAATTCTTTGAAGGATTTTTTATTCCAAGAAAAAAATTCCTTTCCATTGTAACGTGAGAAATTTTATTAAAAATCCGTGTACACTGTTCTTTTTTTTGACAAAAGATTAGGGCATTAGCATTTTGTTTCTTCAGTCGTAGAATTTAGCGCGAAGCGTTACGGTAGAATTCAGTGGAAAGAAAAAAATGACGTCGATCGCTAGAGCATCGAATTTAAATTGCAACACTTCCTCTCGATTATTAAACTGATGTCTCGCGACTCAAGGCTCCAGGTGGAAAATTTAAACTATGTCTTAGTGAAAGGACTGGAATTTTTTATTCCAAGAAAAAAAAATTCCTTTCCATTGTTTCCAATTTTATTAAAAATCCAAGTACACTGTCTTTTTGTTTTGACAAAAGATCAGGAAATTGGCATTTTGTTTCTTCAGTCGAAAAATTTAGCGCGTAGCGTTACGGTAGAATTCAGTGACGATTGGGCCCCTGGCGCGAGTACTTTTGTACGGTCGGCGCTGCATCGGATTCAATTCCGGCGTCATCGTCTGGCTCATTAACGTCCCTCTTTGTCGCCGCGATCTCGCGCTTCGTTACTTTCGGCTTCCACTCCCGCCTCGGCCTCCTTTCCCTCTTGGAACTCCCCGCGACAGGTCCGATGAAATCGTTTCCCGTAAATCCAGCGCGAAACCGTGCTCCGGATCGACCTCTATTAAACTGTCAGACGTGTCCTGCCTAGGTTCACTGCACCCCGACGGCCCGAGTCCTTTCTTTAATAAAAAGGATACGATTTTCCATCGCGAAAAATCGTTACGCTCGCGCAATTACTTTCCCAGTTTATTCGGACGTCAGACTTTCAATTTGAAATTAGTTAGTCCCCCGGAAAAGTGTTTCGTTGCAGGGCTACAAATATTCTTATTCATAGATAATAGTTGTTCATAAATGAATTAATTTTCATAATTATTAATCATAATTAATACATAATAGTTATTCATAGTTAAGAGCCTCTATAGGTCCATGTGACTTTCAGGTAACATTCTAATTTATCATAATTTTACCAGTTTTTATACACAGAAGTGTAAACATAGGCCGTTGTTATTTGGAAGTCAGATAGTGAATATATTGCAATAAGATTGTTTAAACGGAACAATTTTTTTTCATCTGCATGTGTAAGTTTATAATTGCTGATTTCTCGTTCACTTAATTTCTTGCGATTTAACCCTCTGCACTCGAGGAAATCTCCTCCAATTATTTACTGAATTTCCCTATTTGATAGTGTTATAATTATTACATATTATATGAAACTACTGTCAATTTTTAAATATATATGAATTTTATAACATATTTAAATTCAATTTAATTAATTACATATATTTGATTTTATAAAACAAATGGCGAGTCACCCATCGAGTGCAGAGGGTTAAAATAGAAATTCGGCCCATAGAAGATTAATATTTCAGAAGAATTATTTAGCATATTTTTAGCCATTATCTGAAATCCCTAGATCTAATTCGTACAACTTAATCTTTAAGTAGTCAAACCTGCACAATCTCCGTTTAATCCGTAATCTTTCTCTCTCCCATTCTTTATATTTACCTTACCACTTGTAGAGATAGAATATGTATACATGTATGTAATAGATAATACGTAGTCACGGAGGAAATGATATTTAATCTAGGAAATCGTATTTATCATCGTGTCTGTAATACGATGCATTTAACACAGTGAACGTATATACGCGTTACGTACACACGTACGTATGGTGTATGACAGTGGGCGAGTGTCAAGAGGTCAGATAACGGTAGGAAGGAAATAAGCGCGGGACAAATTGTTTCGCAAAAGGTCGGAGCACCTGCGTTACACGGCTTGAAAAACACCTTCGATCCGTGTTCTATTTTCGCACCACTCCCGTGTCACACGTACCGCCGAGTGGCCCCCGGTAAACAATAAATAAACGTGACACTCGTGCCATCGGAAAAGTATGCGAATATCATATATCGCGCGTGTGTATCCGTGACACGGCGGTGGATGTATGACGAAACAGAGCTCGATATCGGGTCGCGTAATAAAATATTGCCCTTCCGATCTACGAACACTGTTTGCCCACGGTGTTAACTTCGAAAAGTAAATAAAAATATGCCCGTCAAAACTGCCTGTTTATCGCGTTGCTCAGAGTTAATAAATCCCTCGAACTATTTGTATCGTTGCAATTTCTTGTTCGAACGATAAAATATTAACCCTTTGCAATCGAGGTGACTCTCAGTCACGATGTTTTATAAAATGATTGTTAAATAATTACTGCTTCAATATATTACTGATCGAATGAATCCTTTGATTGCTAAAGGCGTATATGTACGCCCTCACAAACCCATCAATATATTCTAAAAGCGTTACTTAATGTAAATAAAGAAAATTGATATTTTTAATTTCTTGCCATTATCATTTTTTAAGAATGGTATCAGAAACGCGCCGTCCATATAGATGGATTCGTCGCAGTCAAAGGGTTAAACCTAATTATTATAAAATTCATATATACATCAATTTATGAAATGCAGAAAGAAAAAATTATTAATAATTTCTGATACATTGATTTGCATGTAAGAAATTCACGAAATATTTGTAGAAAGATTCTTCGGGTTAATTCGTGATGCAAGCTAGTATTGATAATCTAGTTTCGGATGCCAATTGTCGGTTAGGTTCTTTTTATACAGTCGAATTGGAAATTGTATTCTGTCTGGAAGTATTTTGTTCCGCGGATGCTGCTGGAAATTTTGACGGTACGAACGGTTCCCATCTTCTTCTTCTTATTCTTCCTCTTTTCTCTGGCAAGCCTTGCACACAACATGTGTCTCGCAGGTGCATACAACCGAGTGCATGCACGACACCCGATGCACATACGCGTACACTCTCTTTTGAAAGTTTAACGTGCTTTAGGATTTCGGAAAATGTTTGAATACAAATATTATTAAAGAAATTAATCCTTAGCACACGAGAAGTTTCTCCGGAAATATTTGATGCATCTCTATAAATTAATGAATTAAGGTTATTAATTTTTCTTTCGACAATTGTGTGTGTGTATGAATTTTATAATATTTAAATTTAATTTAATCATTACTCTATTAAAGCAATAATTATTTCATAAAATAAATGGTGACTGTGAATCACCTTTCGAGTGCAAAGGGTCAATGAAAAATCTCAATGAGGTTTGATAAGATGTAATTAAGAATTACGAAGTCTGATATGAATTTTTATAAGAATCCTATTTTATGAAATTCTCATTGATCGATAAGCCTACCTCCTTTGAGGAATTCTTCACATTCATTTTGTTTTACTTCACAATAATCGTGAACTTACGAGAGCGAGTGTACGCCGATGCACTTGGCCCGCACTCGACTGCAGTCTGTGCAATCTCCGCTGGAAATCCGGAGTTGAACGCACCTCTTGATCGCCGATTAAGCGACACGGGCCAAAAAGCGTCGTCGCCCCTCGCATATGCCGCGATCCTTTTTTTCTTCTCACTCGCATCGAATTGCACGGAGAAAAAAAAAGAATTCCCGGGCCAGTCGCTTCTTAGCTGGCAAAAATTTCAAGCCGCTTCCGGAGCATGTGCTCCGCAGTCCTCTCTTGAAATCCTCTGACGAGCTACATTCAGAGTTTCAAAGTGAAAGTGAAAATGCATAATGCAAAGGAGACGGTGGTCCTTTTGCGTGTGCCAGGGTTTCTTTCTCCCCTTGGACGTGCTACACTCGGAACGATTTTTGGAAACAAACGGCGTCGTACAATTTTAAACTTCCGTTCCAAGTATTTTATGTCAGAGTCTGGAACTCCTACAAATTGCAGTGTTACTCTTTCCCAAAGCGAACTCACTTTTTATTAATTTTCATGCGATCAAAAATTCGTAACCCTTTGCACTCGAGAGGTAACTCACGGCCATTGCTGGCTTAATAAAATAAAATATAGATCATTGATTAAATAGAATTCGATTATTAAAATTAATAGTGACAATTTATATTATTTATATTAATTCTATGTTTTGGGAAAAATTTCTCGAACGCAATGGTCAATAAAATCTTGAAGAATTCTTAAATAGAAATCTTGGCGGTGATCAAAACTTTTTAATCCTTTTCACTCGAGAAGTAACTCACGACCATTGCTGGCTTAATAAAATAAAATATAGATCATTGATTAAATAGAATTCAATTACTAAAATTCATAGTGACAAAAATAAAATTCATAGTGACTCGAGAAGTAACTCATGGTCATCGCTTGCTTGATAAAATAAAATATAGATCATTGATTAAATAGAATTCAATTACTAGAATTCATAGTGACAATTTATATTATCTATATTAATTTTACGTTTTGGGAAAAAATTCCTCGAGTGCAAAGGGTGAATAAAATCCCGAAGAATTCTTAAATAGAAATCCTGGCGAAAGAATAACATGGCCCCTCCTTGCTTGTTACGAGTCAATTGAACCGCGAGGGAACGCGCATCGGAAAGTTTCTTGTTCCGTTACGGTTTCGCTCACGTCTCGCTGAAAGTTCGCCGGGTTTATTATCGAATTTGTGCACGCGTGCACTCGCCCGGGTACATGAGTCACGGCGGTAGGGAAAACAGCACTCGTCAGCGGGAGAAGAGTCCTTTTCCACCCAGGGGCGGATGGACGCACGCTCCGGCTAAAATCGTTACTCTTCTACCCTCGTGCACGCTTACGTTTTAACACACGCCCACGCGCAGCCGGCGGCGCCGTCCCATTGTGCCCCGTCGCGTATTCTCACATTCATTAAATAAGTAGCGTGTAAAGTCTCCGTTCCCGACAGCTGCGCCCGATTCTCCATGGGGGAACGGTTAGCCTGATCCTCTCTCTCTCTCTCTCTCTCTCTCTCTCTCTCTCTCTCTCTCTCTCTCTCTCTCATGCTATGACTCTTTTTATTAAGACCATTGTCTTTATTGCCGATCTTCTTACCCGGACACTTTTGGCCGTTTGTTCGCCACGCGGAGTTTGCGTATTTATTCGGTTCCACGTTTTATTACCAACGATACGAGAGCCAGATGGAAATGTTTCTCTGATTTGTCGGAACGAGTCGTTAGTCGTTGCGTGCCTGGTTAATAGAGCTACGTTTACTCGTATCGTTAGTCACGGTCAAACGATTATTCAGGTATTCGTGGGCATAGGTTCCTTGACGTCATCGAGCAGTTACGCGTGGGATCTACTCCTCCGCGTATTCACTGACTTCCCATAATACGATACAAATTTAGTTATCAGTGTATTTTTATTATCTTTAGTTACTGTTTAGCCTGTAGGTTTTTAACGCTAGATTAGCCAAAGAAGTAATTTCGACTGCGTTTCCCATAATACGATACAAATTTAGTTATCAGAGTATTATAATTATTTTTAGTTACTGTTTAGTGTGTAGGTTTTTAACACTAGATTGCCCAAAGAACTCATTTCGACTGCTTTTTAGTTTCAATTAGAAGAAAGTATATATATCATTATACAATTCCTTAGAATTTTGTGACTTTCTATAATATTTACTAATAATCTGTTTTATAACTGTAAATAATATAAAAAAATAGTGAAGAATAATTTTAAATACATTTCTTTACACATTAAAATAAAGTCATTTCAACTGCTTTTGGGCAATGTAGGTACCTAGTAAGTTTCAGTCTTTCTAGTGTTAATAATACTGTTTGCATGTCTCGCTTCGATGAACTCAAACGAAACCTACAATTTAAAATGTACATGCGTGTTTCTATTAGAGAGAGAGAGGGATCTCACCGAACTTTCTCATTAAAATCATTAATTTTACTTACTCCAATTACCCATTGGCTCGGTCAGAGCTTCTTAGTCTCGCTCTTAAATTCATATACTCCAGTTCGCTCGAACCACGCGCGCGTCTTATCGTTCCACGTTTGTCCGCGAATTTCCGTGAATTTTTCATCCGCAATCAGCCAGGCCACATCCGGCGGCCATTGTTTCTGCCTGCGACGGATTTTCTCTTTTTTTTTTCTTTATCCCTTTCCTCGACCGGGCTCTCGCTTGCCCCCTTTTCCTTCGTCCCTCCGCGACGTCTGCCTCCTCTTTTTGCCGCGTGGAAAAATAGAAATTTCGGTGAATGCACCGACGGGGTTGGCGACATCCGGAGAAAGAAGACGGCCGTTTTTATGCGCGACCGTAAATCCGACGTCAAGACGATTCGTAAAACCTGCGCGCTGACCTGCATGAAATTTGTTTTTATCGACGATAAATTAGGACAATCAAAATTTTTTAAATGCACGCTTTGAACCCCTCAACTTAACCGAATAAAATGGAGTTTCGACTTTCACATAAAATGAATTACGTCTCCGTCATTTTAACCCTTTGAGCGCTACGTTGCCCGACGTTAAACGTGCGACTGGTCACTCTTTACAAAAATTCCTGTGCGCTACGTACTTTTTAAAAGTTGAGCAGAATTTTCATTCCAGAGTACATCGATTGCAACTGAAATAAATTATGTAGCGACATCAAGAGCCTTAATAACCATTTATTTCATTAACCGTTGAAGTCCCGGAGTTTTTTTTAAAATACTATTGAAAAAATCCAGCA
>SHCU01000058.1:401004-411549 GCA_004307685.1 Ceratina australensis | reverse complement strand
TGATATGTAATTCATTATATGAATTCTTATACGAATGTACATGAATTATTTATATGAATTCTTCTATGATATGTAATTCATCAAAATCTAAACTTTATTCTCAAATGGGTGATTTTAATGAAACATAAACAGCGCGATAGCGCTACTTGGGACTCAAACGGTTAAGCAACACAAGCAACAAAAATTTCATTAAGCAAGATGGACAATAGTGTGTAAGAACGCGTATATGAGTTCATAGCCAAAATCGAATGGTTGTGCGACAACCCACATATGGGTTCACAGCGCTCAACGGGTTAAGTCAAGAAGTTAATGAAACCGTGAAATATTTTCTAATAAATTCCGGTAAACGTTGTAAAATGCTCGGACGCAGGAATCGTCGAGGGCACGTATCGTTTAAATTACCATAGAGACACGAGCATAAAGAGAAAGGTGTGCTTTCTTTTTCTTTTTCTCATTATCTCTCCGGCACCCGTACCGGTAGTTCCACTCTATGGGACGAGTCTCGAGGACGAACCCTTTGAAGGGAGGAATAAGGGCTCCCTGCCGGTTACTCCAGCGTGGCTACGGCAAATAGAGGAAAGGGGAGGAGGAGAGACACGCGTGAAAGCGTGCACGTCGAGTCTTTTCTTTCTGCCAGGGTTCAAGTTTGTTTGAAGAACCTTGGATTCCATTTTTTTGCCTGTAGAAATGCGGAGAATTGTAAGGCATTTTTAATTGAATCAGGTTGACTTATATACGTTTGAAAGAGATTAGATAGATAGTTGAATTAAATTGCAATTCTGCGCAATTGTAAAAATTGATAATAAGAATTTTTAATTCGGCTTTTTTTTGGTCTGTATGTATGCGGAGAATTGAGAGGCATTTTTAATTGAATCAGGTTGACTTATACCCGTTTGTAAGAGATTAGATAAATAGTTGAGTTAAATAGCAATTCTTCGCAGTTGTAAAAATTGATAATAGGGATTTTTAATTCGTTTTTGTTTGCCTGTATGAATGCGGATAATTGTGAGGCATTTTTAATTGAATCGGGTTGACTTATACACGTTTGAAAGAGATTAGATAAATAGTTGAGTTAAATTGCAGTCGAATTCTCGCGGTGAAAGCCGCGTAGTTTTGAAAAAGGAATTCATTTTAGCGCTTTTAATCCGGCGCGGCATTTAACTGTGACGCGGGGTTGGCTCATCCTCTTTGCCCTTTCTTCCCGCGCGCAAAGCGGAACTCTATGGAGCGGAAGCCTCGAGGACGTTCCTTTCCTTTCCTTTCCTTTCCTTTTCAAAGCGGAAAAGCCCCGGATTACTTCGGCATGCACGGGCTCCTCCGTCCATGGCGTATCGGTGGAAAAGGAAGATTTACGTGGCCGCACGCCAACGCATTCCCCCCTTGTTTTTATTCGAAATTTAATGGAAACATCCCCTGCAGCTTGGCTAAGCTGTACCACTTGTAAACCACCTGAAGTATCAGTCATCTCGTAAACAATGTCAAGCACGAACAGATTCTTGTATGCAGATAGCTAAATTATAGTTGTGAATGGAATCTCAATTTTTATACAAAATGCGCTCTTGAAAGATATTTCATATTTAATTTTTCTATCAAATTAAGAGTCTGTTTTAATTATGAAATACCGATTGAATCTTTTTCATTAATTGTCGGCAAAATTATCTTACCATAAGGAAGTCACTTATCATTTTTTTTACTAGACATTATCAACAGTTATAAATGAAAAAGATTCAATCGGTATTTCATAATTAAAACAGAGTCTTAATTTTATAGAAAAATTAAATATAAAATATTTTTCAATATTCTACTAGACATTATCAACAGTTATAAGAGTTTATGGCTGTAGAAATCTGTAAGCCACTGTTTCGAAAAAGTATAGTTTACTATATGCGCTCATAAGTTGAAGAATATTTCATATTTAATTTTTCTATCAAATTAAGAGCCTATCTTAATTGTGAAATACTGATTGAATCTTTTTTATCTATAACTGTTGATAATATCTAGTAAAAGAAATGATAAGTGACTTCCTTATGGTAAGATAATTTTGCCGTCAATTAGAGTTTATGGGTGTAGAAATCTGTAATCTACTGTTTCGAAAAAGCATAGTTTACTATCTGAACGTTAGGATTTGCTTCTGAAATGACTATCTCTCGCTGGAGGCGGTTATCTTTATGCGAGGACGCGCTCGGTCTCTCTTGAAGACGAAAGGGGTACGTATTAATTTCCTGCCATTGTACGCGCGAGGCGCATGCAAAAGGATAGGCGAATGAGATGTGAATGCGAAGCGCGGATAAGCAAAGGGACGAGGAGCCAACTCCGTCGAATATGGGGATAAATGTGTGCAGTTAATTCCGAGTACGCTCTATCTTCTCTCAAGACGGGTTTCAAATTAATTGCTACAAATTGCAGCTTGTATCAGGTCATTAGATGCAACTCCTTGAATCGTTGATAGGAACAGGGTTTCTAATATAAATTGTTTACTACTGTTTGTTACTACAAAGTGATTTTATTTTAAGAGAAATTCGCGTGTTTCAAAGATTCAATTTTTATTGCGACGATGTAATTGAGAAAAATCGTCTTGTATCAGATCATTAGATGCAACTCCTTGAATCGCTGACAGGAACAGGGTTTCTAATATAAATTGTTTACTACTGTCTGTTACTACAAAGTGATTTTATTTTAAGAAAAATTCGCATGTTTCAAAGATTCCATTTTTATTACGACGTCATAATTGAGAAAAATCATTTGTACAAAAATTGGGCCAGGGGTACGAAACGAATTAAAATAGAGTTGTGAAAAATTGTTGAACCTCGGAGCCACTTTGCCCGTAGCTTCTGCGTCTCGTAAATTCCGAGAACAAAGCTTGGAAAATGGAATTCGTTACGACGGGGTACGTTCGTACAATTGCGAGGAGGAATTCCTTAGCAACGTGGTACACAGCACAAGCGCGAACGGCCGTTTTACTTTCGTCGATTGTCCCAGTTTCCGTGTAACCGACGAGAAAATTTCGCGTTCACCGTGAAACGCGATTAACGTACAAAAATCTCCGTCGGAAACGGTTTCAAAGGTACAACCAGGTTAACCCGATGTTACCAGTATTTCAACGGATTGCAAAAAATGAATTTAATTAAATGCCTGACTGAAATATCATACATACTTTTTATTAAATATTGGATTTATTCTTTTCGATGAAAAAATATAAAAGAATTCGCGGAACGATTGAAAAATATTTTTAGGAAAAACAAAAAAAGTATGCTTACAAAATGTATGAATCTAATATGCAGCATCTTTTCTAACATGGCAATTTAACTCTTATTACACGTTGTTTATGTAAATACGTTCTGTACAATTAAACCTTTTAAAATAATTCCCTGCAAAGCTCGTCGATTTTATCAGTATACAATTGTATTACAAAAATGAAGCGCAACTTAATTTTTATCTGTAGAACTGTATGTAAATTCAGGGATAATCTGATTGAAAACTATTTTGAAGTATCAAGGAAATCACGTAACCGAGCGGTTATGCAATGAACGCCGCATGGTTTTATCGATTAATTCAGCATTCGAGAAACTGGATCGCGGGGAACAATGTGTTAAGCAGCCATTCCGTCGAGTCGTTCGCCTAATCGTTTGGTCGATTGCTCGGAGCGATGGCCAAGACAAGAACCCATTCGCCTTTGATATATGTAGAACGACGCCAAAAAGGAGTAGAGAGACCGCAGCAGCAGCGCACGAGATCTCTCCTACCCGGCCAAGTCTCCCTCCGGATTATAATTGCCGCGTGAACCGTATACGGATTGGATCGCTCGATGGGAATCCGGTTTTCTCGATCGGCCGAACAGTCGGAGATGGCAGGTTTCTGCTTTTTTACGCGAGTTTAACTCGCATTCTTATTCCGGTTCTTATTTATTTATTTGAACCGACGATTGTAGAAACGGCGTTCAATACCTCGTGAGAAAAATCGGAGTAGGTGGAATTTTATCTCTGTCTTAGAAACGCAGGGTGATTTGTTATTATTTATATATAAGAGAGGAAGTTCGTACGTTATTCGATGTAAGAAATTTAGAAAAATGCAGTTAGCAAGGGTGAGATAGCCTTGTCTCTCGAAACGGGATTCTTGAGAGACAGCCGAATTCGGAACAAAGAATTGTAGAGTAAAGAACGATGAAAGAGGCTATGCTGACGGAAGGGGATCCTAGGACTGCTTATGACCTGCGAGTCACTCTGCCTTGTACAGCTTCGGATAATTATTCCGAACCCACTACTGCTTATGTGTGAGTTCCCTAGCAGGACAATTTTCACAAATAGGAAGAAATTTATATTGGTTTATGTTTCAATGCTCTAATATATGATGATGCTACCAAAGCTTCTGTCTGGAGCATTGAAAATACCTAGACCAATAGATTAGCTACACATAGAATATATAATAGATAAATAAAGAATAGATAAACCAATAGATTTCTTATTACTCTTTTTGTCTCGCTAGGGAGCTCACACATAAGCAGCAGTGGGTCTGTAATAATTCCGAAGCTGTACCTTCATGCTTCAAAGACGCAGAAACAAACCTTGCCTTTTTGTATCTCAGAGTTTCAGTTCTCATACCCACAGTAGACTGACAGTCGTATCTATTCTACGATTCTGCGATATCTAAATATCAAACGAATTCTCTTCTTCACGATCTATATAAATCTTAATTAAAAATAAATAAAAATAATTCTTTGAACGCGAAAATAATTTATAATATAAATGTAAATTGACATGGAACATTCATATAATTGATTCAGTGTCTGATAAAATGATAAAGCGAAGTCAGGTTCTATTAGGCAGAGCGTGTCAGTTTAATGCCTTCTTGACCGGAGGACAGTGGGTACTCGTACAGTAGTAAAAGTTTCGCTGAGCAGGCCAATACATGGCAGTGGCATCGTAAAATCGCGCCCTACTCGTTTTTGCAAGAGGACGGCCACCCATAAATTCGTCCCGGGGCATTGTTCCCGCCGGTTTCGAGGAAACTTCTACGGGCCAGGGGGACTCGGTAGCAATTTACGAGCTTCACTCGAAGTTCGATAAGGTTCGTCGGGAAAAGGGATACGTCCTCTTGATAGAACCGTTCTCACGATTTTTGCTGCACTTTACGATTGCATCTTTCAAAGTGCTCCCTTTGAAACAAGAACGCGCGTCCAAACGAGAATCTTATCTTTGAAGCGACACTCCGGCTATCTTCGATTTATCATCTATTATAATGGTTCTCGTAGAATTTTCTTGTCGAGTCGAGTTGGATTACCTGAAATTGGCCTACCATTCGATGATAGAAGAGGTTAATTATAATTAACCACTTTCATACGCGGATGCAGTACCCGGCCTTGCCCGACATTAACTAACTGTGTCAGCTATTTATATCGAGGGAAGATTGTAATAATCGTTGCTCTTCAATTCTGAATCAGGAATCCTTCTCGTTTCAACGGCATCTCATTGAACTATTTCGTTGACTTCAGATTTATTTTATTTAACCCTTTGCTGTATTTTAAGGAGTCCGACTCGTGACAAAGATTTTGATCCAAACATGAATATGACGAATCAAGCTCGTGAAAAGATACATAAAAGTCAGTTCCTAATTTCGTCAAGCAAAATGACACGAGAAAGGGTTAATATTAATTTCTTTTTATTATTAGCATCCAAGCTTTAAATGAGGCTTATACAGCTGTAATTAAGTTTTTAACAAAAATTATATACAAAATTAATACAAACACAAAGCGTACACAAAATTAAAAAAAGAAGATTACATTTTTCGAGGAAAGTACAAATATATTTACATACACCTATTTTGTGTTCCGTCAATATATTGGGTTAATATTAATTATTGAGCGATCGGAAATGTATTTGACTAGACAATACCTCGAATCTAAATTGATAGGGAAAATTATATAATATTTCTGACTGTGATACCTCGGTATCATTGTTTTAATTGTACTCCGGGTACAATTAAAACAACAATGAGACCTGCCGGTGAAAAGTAATTGCAGCTGGCACGTTGCCCTTGACAAGCAAACTGCAACCTGCAATTCACGGCGTAAGATCGTTGTAATTGGTTGACCGTCTGAGAAAAAGCTGCTGCTTCTTCTTCTTCTTCTTCTTCTTCTTCTTCTTCTTCTTCCTCGCTGACGCGCTTCTCGGAAATAAGTTGCCCGTTAAGCGAGAAAAACGTTCTGCAAACTGGAAACTTTGATAATAGGTCGCGCTGATCGATATCTCGATTTTTATTTCATTCCCACCTCGCGCGAAACTTGCCGCAATTACAACTTATCCTTCGAATCTATTTCTGATTAAACTTTCCTCGACACTTTTTATTTAAATCTCACGAATTTCACCTCTCTCTCTACGAATTGGAGTAACTAGGAAATAATCGTAACACGAATAATTATGATTGAAATATGATTTTGATGATTGGAATTGTAATTGAATCAAGAAAATTAATAATTCCGTATAGATAAATCGATTGTGATCAGAATTTCATTTAGAAGATTGATAAAATGGCTTAATTTTATTATCGGAATTATCTGTGAGTACGAATTCTTCCGAATCACTGATACTATTTGAGTAGAATAAAAAATATTTTTTGTACTGAATTATGATAAATTTCGTGTTGAACTCACGGCCTCGTTATTCATGGTTAAGCGAGCTCCTAGCATCGGTAAATGTCGGACGGTTTAATTGCCAACGGAGTGCTAATTAAGCCCTCCCCGTGGCTTATTCGGCAGTTGGCCCAGGCTCAACCAGGAAAAACTATATATGTATAGAATCATAGTAGAATAGAGAGTTTCTGGGGTTGATGGACTTCAGTTTTGACCGAGATGCGGTTAGAAGCTCTCATCTTTTTTGCCCTTTCTTCCCTATCAGAGCCGATGCCTACTATTCCTAGAACCATGCTTCCGATGAAGTTTCTAGCTTGGCCTCTTTACCCTCTGCCGAGGAATCAGGTTGAGAAAATCCTTGACACAAAACCGATTTACCTCCTTGAACAGAGATAAACTACAGTTATATCTATACCTGTAATTTTCTATACTGGTTTCGAAGATACGTATGGCATAAATACCTGAGCACAATTAGTTTCGATTAGATTATCTACATTTAATTCCACTGTATACGACGTATCAGGTTTTTCGATGATTAAGTGATTAGATGTTGGTTAAACAATGATTGCGAATTATCCAGGAATTAAATTGCAACATGGATCATGAGTATTTGAAGCAGTTAGACATCCAGGAATTTAAATACTGATTACTAATTTACACTGATTGCGAATTATCCAGGAATTAAATTAGTAACATAGAATACAAGAATTTGAATCAGTCAGACATCCAGGAATTTATGTAAAAACAAGCATGAATTTCGTTGAGAATAAGAATGTCCGCGTCGAGGAAATTATTCGTAGTAGACAGTCGCATTCCTGGGCGTACGCAACGGGGCTAGGTACACAGAAAACGTAACGACGCATCTCTCTTCCTCTTCGACGAGATACAGTCGCAGCTGCAGTTACCTCGCTACGATTACGGCACGAAATTAACTTTCCACTCGGGACATTGGTCGTTAAAGTAATTAGGGACACACCGGTCATTTCGACGCGCGATACATAAATACTGTAATCCTCGTGCACATTGCATTCATTCGGTTTTCACGCTTCCCTCATCGCCTTCGATATCGCGAAACATTCACTTTCTTGATAGTCAATTACTCCTCTGCTGCGCGTTACTAAATTATGCTGCGAAAAATGCAATTTAAACGTCAGGATACCATTTCGCGTTCATTTATTATTTATCGCGCGTCAACCAATTCAGAGATGAAAAATAAGATTAATTAACACTATTCCTACCAGGACCGGTGAAATGACCGTTTTTAAACGGTAGGAATAATGTTGAACACTATTCCTGGTAGGAACAGCGTTAAACTGACGTTTTTTTAATTAAACTTTTTAATAAATAGGTCAGTTCATAGAATATGGACTGTATTTAGTTTAGCGTTTCGTGTATAAATCTAGAGAAAGAATGGGAACCAATTAACCCCGAAGAGAGATGCGTTCAGTTTTTTTCGCGAGCCTCGAATAGAATAGAAGGGTGCCTTTCGAATCGTGGACAATGTATGACACACTGACAGTCGCATTTCTGGGACACGAAGCTGGAGCCGAGTTGCAGGTGCACGTACACTCCCGTTCATAAGCTACAGAGTAATTAGAAGGAGCGTTTCAATTAGATAAAATAATAGTGATTGAAAACTGAATTCAGTTTGTGATACAAATATTTTCCTACCCTGTTCTTATCAACACAACTTTTTAATTAATTGAATGGACTCTTATATTTTGACAAATCGACATTATTATTCATTTTAATCTGTTTTATACATTTTTGCTGAATTTCGTTTCGGGCAACTTGCGGACGTTTATTGTACCCTGCATCTTCTTCGCCCTTTCTCTACCTTTGATCCCTCTCATTACGGTTCCTTTTGTGCCGGGTAGAATGCTGCCCGGCTCCCACAATAGAACCGGCCACTCAGAACGTCATAAATATTGAAATCGAAAGGAGTCGAAGAGAGCTCCGTTGATCGCCAGCCTTAAGATTAACTCCTGCCCGTATTCTAAACACATACGCTTAATATTCATTGCGGCATTACATCCATCACACTTGCATACTTACATTCAATGTCAACGTACAATACTCATTTCTACTACGAATAATTAATAATTGATTAATCATAACATTAAATACTTGAATAATTTTTTATTTCGTTCAACCCGTTGGACGAGTGAGTCACAATTTATTGTAGCATAAAACGATACGCTTAATATTCATCGCGGCATTACGTCCATCACACTTACATATCATACTTACTTACATTTTACATCACTACTTACATATCATACTTACTTACATTCAACGTCAACAAAGAATGCTCATTGCTACTACGAATAATTAATAATTGTTTAATTATTATATACATTAATTTAAATACATTAATTACTAAACTATTAAAATACATTAAATGCATTAAATACATTAATTACATACATTGATTACATACATAAATACATTAAATACATAAATTACTAAAATATTAAATACATTAATTACATACATTAATACATTAAACACATAACTTACTAAAATATTAAATACATTAAATACTTGAATAATTTTTCATTTCGTTCAACCCGGGTCACAACAAATGGGTCACAATTAATTGTAGCATAAACCGAGGACTCCGCGGGCTTCTAGAATCTTAACAGTAAAAAATAGAACAGAAGGGATTTCCGAACGAGTTCTCGCGGGCGAGAGCAGACGATGAGATCACCTGCGTACGATGAATCAGAGAGAGGAGGGTTCCACTGCGGGCAGGATCCTAACGGCACTCTCGAGAAATTAACGACCTCGACTCTACGGTGCACGGCACGCGTATTAAAGAAAAAGAAAATAAAGGAAACCGTAAGAGCTCGGTGGAAATAAAAATCCAGCGCGCGTACGAGGGTGGCCCAGGGTGTACGAACGTCCTCGAGAGTCCTGCGTCACGAGGGCTGCTGCTGCTGCTGTTCCACCCCTCGGGTCGAATCGATCGCGTACGCTCGCTAAATTAGTCTTTGTGTAGCTCTTATTACCGTTGCGGTATTTTTAAATCCGACTATTTATTACTGTACATAGGACTTTTATCACGCGACCTGTGCCTGCTATTATAGATTGGGAGGGAACTCTAATCACTGGAATTATTACGTACAGTATTATTTCAGAAAGCTTACACCTGAATGGATACGTGGTATTTGCGTAGAAGAATAGAAACCGTCTCTTAACACTCGCCCCGGTGTGTAATTTTCTACGTTATAATGATGTAAGGATATTTCGTGCCAACTATTTTTGCCTGACACGCGTCAGCAGAATATTCACAATGAAACCTGTTCGAGCTCACAGCTGAGATCTGTTCCCGTTATTCCACGTCACTGTTATCAATCAACCTTAACACTAGATTTACCAGATATTTACATATATCTGTTTATGTAATTATAAAATATATTTGTTACTCATGTATATAAAGTAACATTAGGTTCAAAATGTATTCTTCTCTAAGTATAGCTACAGAACTCATGACATCATTTCGGAAAGGAAATGTTATATGCAGCAGGAATTTCGAATTGAAATTGCACCAGGTATCAAAATGATTTAACACTAGATTTACTAGATCAATCATTTTGATAGCTGGTGCAATTTCAATTCGAAATTCCTGCAGCATATAACATTTCCTTTCCGAAATGATGTCATGACTTTTGTAACAGCAGTAGTATGTAACAGTAGTTACATACATTTGTATATATCAAAAATACGAGAATTAATGTCTACTCACCAGTGAGATGATCTTGTTTATAATTAATAAGTTTGTAGAAAGATTTCACTTGTAAATGGTTCACAGAGGATGTGATATAATAACAGTGTAAATAGTTCCGATGATCGCTTTCTTTCTTAATAAGAGATTCAAGATGAATCAGTGAAATCAGATTTGATTATCATATAAAAGA
>SHCU01000058.1:381543-395250 GCA_004307685.1 Ceratina australensis | reverse complement strand
GCAGGGAATATCTGAAAATAATTCATGTTCGTTTTAATCGTGGCACGAAATTCACCGAGACAAAAGACGGGTGGATATCTCCCGACGGTTGAAAGGTACACGTTCGTTTCTAACAAATCGCGCAACCTATTAAACGTGACAGATATGAAAATTACGGGGCGAGCGACGACCTGGAAAAAGATCGTACACGCACGCGTACACACACACACACACGTGTACAGTTAGAATTCGATACGTGTCGCCGCCGCGGCGTTAAACGAGTTCCGCGCCGCATTTCGCGGAGATCTCTGCGACCGCAATAAATCCGGGCGCGTCGCGTCGTTGCACGCGGATCCGCGGCGATGCGCCAAGTAACCAGAACCCTGATACTCCGCCGAGAAAGCTATTCAGCCGAGGTTTCAACATTTCAGGCCTCTCTGTTCCTCCGCGATTTTAATATCCCTCGAAGCTGAAGGATCGCGTATCTCTCTGATAACAATTATCAGTTTCCTGGAATATTAACACTAATTGATATCTTGTCATCGTTTTTTACTATGAGCTATCATAATTTTTTCTCTGGTCTCATTCCTCGTATCCACGTTATCACTCAAATTTCAAGTTTCCTAAGATAATTGCATCAAGTAAATAAATAGGATGATAGAATTTATAGTATAGAATAAAAGTCCCATTAGTTGGATCGTATTGAAATGAAAGGTTAGAATTAAATCGTATGAGATTCTAATATCTCTCAAGGAACGAAGCTAAAGGATCGCGTATATCTCTGTTAACAATTATCAGTTTCCTGGAATATTAACACTAATTGATATCTTGTCATCGTTTTCTACTATGAGCTATCATAATTTTTTCTCTGGTCTCATTCCTCTCATGCACGTTATCACTCAAATTTCAAGTTTCTTAAGATAGTTCCATTAAATAAATAAATACGATGACGAGGTCACTGATGATAGAAAATATGGAAGATAGAATGTAAGAAATACAGAATAAAATATTTATAGAATATATATATAAAAATAGAATAAATATAGATGAAAGAAATATAGAGTAGAGGTCGCATGGAAACGAAAGAACGGAATTAAATCGTATGAGAATCGAAGTCGAGGCGGATGCAAAACGCGAGATAGAGAAAGGATTAAGAGAGAGAGACTCCGCGTCCTTGTTGCGAAGGACCGTATCGCCAGCTCGTACGCGTCTCCTACGTAAAAGAGGAGAGAGAGAGAGGAGAGGCAGGAGGCTGGTGCATCGCATCGGAAAATCAATGCAGCGGGACCAGCAGGGGCTTTAATCCGACCGGTCATCGACGTTTGATCCATTTTTCTCCAGGAGCAACTAGCTGGGAAATAAATTTAACCCCCCCTCTCTACCGGTACCAACCGCCCCGTTCTTCTGGTCCCGCGCGCCTCGTCCTCGTTACGTTCACCCTTCGACCTGACTGGCAACCCTTCCTCCTCCTGACCTACGCCCTACATCCCGACTCGGTGTCCCGGTTTCTTCGTTGCCCCGAAAACTGTTACGCCAGAGACTCGCGGATGGAAAATATGCTCTTTAATGTCTCTACGCCCGTTTGTTTCCCAGTCGTCGAATTAATGGGCTCAGCTCGTCGTAAACACGTCGAAGGTTTTAGGAAAAATCTATACCTACCGGTACTCTTTGTTAAAATTAATTTATTTCAAATGCTGTCTTACACATTAGAAAAAGAAAAATAATATAGGCAGATAAATACATTTTAATATTGTTTTTATTTAATTTTGTAAATGACTACATCGTGAAATGTTTTTATGCTGCAGGTATGTTCACCGTCGTGGATAGAGTCCCAGTGTTCCAATACTCTCCGGCCCAGTGGAAGATCATCGTGACGCATTACGGTGGATTAGCCGGCCTGGCCTTCTTCGGAATTATCCTGGCCGCGATTTTACCCTGCGTTGGCCTCTTCTTCTGCTGCTGCCGATGCACCGGCCACTGCGGCGCCAGGAGTCAACCGTTCGACAAAAAACACGATCACTGCCGGAAAGTGATACTGAGCATGGTGCTGATCGCCGTCGCTACTATCATACTGTAAGCATACCCATCGTCGATTAATGAAACGAAACCTCTGAGCCGAATTGATGAAATTTCTGATGAAGTTCCCTCGTTTCAATTGTATGAAAACACTTCATGAGGTTCCTTGATGGTCGAGTATATTAATTTTAATAAAAGGATCGCAAACAAAGGTGGTCGACGCTTTTGAAAAAAATCTCTTCTCATCGTTCGACCCAAATACCTCGCTAATTAATTTCTCTCTATTCGAGTATCAATATCAATCGAGCGATACTACGTTCAAAGGATTTGCATCGATAAATATGATAATACTCCAGCAGAGCTCTTGAGATTTGTTTGTTCTTCCCCCACGGATTGCAGGTTTGGCGTGGTCTGCGCGTTCGTCACGAACGAGTACATGCAAGACGGGACCAAAGAACTGCCCAACAACGTGAAGACCAGTCTGAACGACGTGAAACTTTACCTGCAGACGACCAAATCCGAGATCATGACTCTCCTCCATACCAACTTCGAGGAGCTCGAGATTAACCTGAACAACATTCTTCAAGCGAGCGGCCGGAGCGTCACCGAGCAGCTCGCGGTTCACTCGAAAGCGGTTTCATTGACCAATCTAAGCGACATCGTGACCGGGTTGAAGTCCGTCGAGGAAGATCTCAAGACCATGCAGACGATCACCAGGGAATTGAGGACGAACGCCAGCAAGTTGGATTACAGTACGTATTACTTTTACACATACAAACCACAAACTGCGGTCGAGTGAAATATAACAACGAATTTGTGGTTGTAATACAAACGATAAAGATATATATGTAAGTTATAAAACTGTGACTTTACTTTTTTTCTAGACATACGGAAAGTTCGGACGCAACTTATGGTTACGCTGACCGAATGTAGCTCGTATAATCAACAATGCAAGAAGGTGCAGAACGAGAACAAAGTGAACCAGATGACGGTTGAAGTCTCTTTCGACAAGGTACCACGTTGCTTTGCTTACGTTTCACTCGTGTACATGCTCATAGATCTAATCGTCATTTTAATTTACACGCATACAGTACATGGATCGATACTTCCCGAAGGTATGATTTCATCTCATCACATTTTTAAACGATATAAGAAATATATAATATAATATCGTACACTATTCCTCGGTTTTTCTCACGTCGAACCAATGATCATTTTATTTATGCTTCGATTACCATAGACGTTCTTCCTTTCGACTTCCCTCGAACGGTATTGCTTTTTCTGCTTATTTCTTTTTAATCAAAGTGAATTTGCTTGTGTTCTCGTGTAAAAGTAGTAGACCAATGGATATTTCGTAGCGAACAGTTTTCGTTCTAATAGAGTAACGATCCTCAGGACAGAAATATATTATAACTAAATATAACTATCTATTTTCTTGACCCTTTCGCTATGAGTATCCGTTTAATCATTTTACTTGAATTACCTCCAGCTCGGGTCATTTTCATTCACACGAGTCATATCGCGATCTCTTCTACATGTTGACGTTTTTTTCATAATGCAAACGTCGCTGGTAACGAAAGGGTTAATCTTTATGGATGATCGGCCATTGGTTTACGAGTAGAATCATTGTATAAACTTATCTGATTCCATGCTTACCACAAAAATAAAATAGCTTCAGTCTGTAAGTCATAAGTTAAGGCATGTGAAACTCTTTCGATTCTGTGTATAACCATTTCATATGTGTATGTCTGTGTGTCGTTCATTGGATACCTCGAGTTAACGTTTAGAAAATCACCGTCTACTCTGTTAAGCTCCACCCGTAAATCGACGAGACGGAAATACATGTACAATTTATTTTTCATTTGTTTAGGGACCATACGTAGCGGTTACGCCGCGAGAACTTTTCACATAAACCCACGTATATATACGTACTCTACTTACTTACTTACTTTGCACAGTTTTCTCTTCTGCGAATTGAAACTTGTCAAACACGTCTTAGAGGCATACTTTGCGTTCTCGACCGGCAAGCACTCTATGCATTCTATCAGTCTGCGATGAAACAGCTTTACCTCGAGACTTCACACAATACATTCCGTGTGCACCTCTCATACATTCATACGTACATACAAATCGTACATGTAATCGTTTCTCTCTAGCCCATTAACACACGTCTCGTTTACATGTTCATTTAGACATTCACCAGCATGACACTACCGCTCTAGAGATAGGTCGATTCGTCAACGCTTGAAACTCGGATCTGATATTATAACGAGTGATGAAAAACAGACAAAGATAAAGAGCCGTTTTCGAGTTTCGAGGGGTTTCTCATCTTTTTCATATTTCATTCATTAACTCCACGTTTCTCTCATTCGGTGTTTCACCAAGTCGTAGTTGTCACGCTCTTACCTGTGACGGATAACACGCCAGTTCTTATCGGAACGTAGTTACGAGCATGGAAATCGATCGCCGATATTCCCTTACAGCTACCAAACGTCACGTCGGCGTTGAACAACATCTCGAACCTGATGAAAGACAACATCGTGTCGGAGGTCGGCAAAGGCAAGGAGGAGTTTCAGAAGATACAGGACGACATCCAGTCCGCCGTGAATGGGACCATTCCTGTGGTCAGCGCGAGCATAAGGAACGTCGGCGATTTCCTTTACCAGCAAGCTAGGGACATGATGTTGCTCGTCGATAGGATAAACGTTGACATCGACAAAGTGGTGAAAGACATGAACGTCGCTCAGACCCATATCGATCAATACTCGCCGTACAGGTAAGAGAATACATTCTCCAACTGTAACCGAGAAGTTTAAATTGAAGATCTGAGAGATTATTTAATCGCTGATATTCTAGGTACTACTTGGGTCTTGGGATATCGGCGATACTGCTGACCGTGCTAATGTGCCTAACGTTCGGACTGTTCTGCGGCATTTGCGGGAAACGTCCCGACGGATACGGAGACGATTGCTGTAACAAAGGGTCCGGGGCACGGTTCCTTATGATGTAAGCGATTTAACTATAATGATTATTAGAGCTGTGCGTGTAACGCGCGGATACGATTCTCATCTCGGAATTTGCTCAGGGCTGTTTGGATCATCTTCCTTTTAACGAGCGTCCTGATGGTGATCACCGTTGTACACATGGTCACCGGTGTTCTGGTCCAAAGGGCCATCTGCGAGCCACTGAAGAACCCGCAAGATAACAGGATGTTCGCGTTGGTCGATGAGGTCGTACAGGTCAAGGGGATATTGTATCCGAACAATACCAGAGCAGACATCAACATGAGCTACATAGTCACGTAAGTGTCTTATAACTATGTTGCCAATTTTACTTTCTATAATTGACAGTTGACTTTTTTTAAACTCATATCGTTTATTAACGACAGAGAATGCCACCTGAACCAAACGCTGTATAAAGTTTTAAAACTGGAAAACTTGTTCAACGTGGAGTCACTGCGCGACGATCCCCGCCGTCAGACAATCAATGACACTATTCAACAGCTACAACGGAAAATCAGTTTGTCGCCGGGCGTGATAATCCTCACTGAATCCGCCAAGAAAAAACTGAACGAGCTCGCTGAGAGCGGGCTGAGCGATATCAAGTTCTATCAATACGTGGACATTCTCAGAAACAACATTACGAACATCAACTTGGAACACCTGGCGAAACAGTTGAGAGAAGTAGCAGCTGCGTTACCTTCCGGCGACATACG
This sequence comes from Ceratina australensis, assembly GCA_004307685.1. NCBI lineage: Eukaryota > Metazoa > Arthropoda > Insecta > Hymenoptera > Apidae > Ceratina > Ceratina australensis. The sequence goes on along the minus strand of SHCU01000058.1, from coordinate 389,540 downwards.
GAACAAATTAGATACAAGTGCGACCGAGCTCGAGCAGCATCATAAGGAGTTAATCATGCCTATGGCGATGCACAGCGAAGAATTAGTCACGAAAGCCGAAGCGCTCCAGGAGAAGATCAAGTTTAACCATACGTCAATGACTGAGGCTATTAACCATCTCGTTCAGGAGGTGGCAGGAGCGCAGGATATTCTGAACAAGGATGGCCCGAGATACGTGAAAGAAGTAAGTCACGATCTTTTCCGTAACTCCTATTCCTCGATTTCGTTTCGTTCAAGCTAATTGGTTTATCGCGTATTAATTGTAGTTGGCAACCAACTTTGGAAATGCTTTCCTTAGTCAAGTCGACGGTTACCTCGAACGAGTTATTGATTGCGCGTTGAAAAAAGTTGGACGATGTGGCGCCGTATCGAACGCGTACAACGCGACCCTCGTCGCTGGTTGCAACAGGATTTTAGATCCATTTGTAAGTGTGTTAATTAATAAGATAAATTCTAATTTTCATTTCCTCGCGTTATTCATATCGTTTAATTCGATTTACAGAACGGTTTCTGGGCAAGTGTTGGCTGGTGCTTGATCCTCTTCATCCCGACTATAATCCTGTGCGTGAAACTGAGCGCTCTCTACCAGAAATCGGATCCCTACCCGGGGCCTCTAGTCGAAGCGTAAGTATCTTCAATTATTATCTGAATTAAATCGAACCAAACGCTACTAGATGTTTCCAAACATATTATACAATTAGAGTTATCGACGCATGCCGATTGGAAAATACCGAGTGTCACCTTTGTTGTTGAATCAGGATTATTTAGTCTCCCTAAACGAAGTTGCACCGATTATTAAAATCTCGAATGTTTAAATAACTAAACAAACTTTTCAACAACTCGTGATTTTTTAAAATAGAATTTAATTATAGAGTCATTCAATTAGAACGAATAACGCTTATAGAAATTTGAATTTTGGCTAACGTGGGGAAGTTTGAAGAAAAATTCAAACATAAGTCGCTTCAGTTATCTTCGCAAATTTTTTTGCCAAGCACCCTCTTACGTAGAAACTATTTTTAAATCTCCTCTATCGGTCTGGTAGTTTAATCGAGCTTTTCCAATTTTATTATTATCCACCGCATGCATCCAATTCGCGCTTGCAGTCTTCTCGTTGTACTAGTCGGCATGAATCATCTTATCATTATCTTACATCCACCGTCTCTAACATGTGGCACATACCGAAGTATCATCTGATTTGCACGTGCCAGAGGCATAGTTCTCGTAATATTTTTATCAGAGCTACATCTCTGGCGATTAAAAATCGGAAGACGATATTTCGGTATATTTCCGTGTAAGAGACGTTGCAAAATTTCATCGACAATTGGGTTACGCCCGTCTCATTGCTTATTCTCTTGTTGTGTCCATGTGCTCTCTTGATTAATTACTTGATCGTGCCGATCGTACGCGATCTTTTTTTGGTAAACCCAATGAAAATGGTTTGCCATCTGAAAGAGGGAAGAATAATAACTACTACGCCTTCAGAAGTATACTCCGTAACTGGAATTCGACGATACAAACAGAATCTTCGACTTCAATTCAATTAATGTTCAAATTGAATCAGACAATCTTTCTTTATACGCCGGTTCAATGATCATTGAATTCCTGTTCACACCTGGGCCGGTAGTTTACGATTAAGTTAAAAAGAAAAAGAAATAGTAGCTGTCTAATGTGTGGAATGGTTGTTGGAATCTAACCGCTAACACGCTCCGTTCCAGCGAATATTTGTATGACGCGTATGCAGACAGGGATAACATACCCCTTACTCAGTAAGTATATTACAACCAGCCAAATTGCTCGCATGCCGAAACTAGATGAATACATTGTTGAACCTGTCGCATGCTCGTGTACCCGTTCGGTGAGACACGATTTTAATAGCTTGTCTCGCCGCCCTCCATTATACTCCTCGTACCTGAATATGTTTTTCCACGATCATAAAACACGATCACCGTTGCTAAAAGATAATCTGCAGGGTGATCCGGTTCACAAAACAGCCGCTCCCATTTATCTGCTTGTAACGTCCATTAGGTTCGAAATTAATCGTGTAGAAATGATATATTGTAAGATCCAACTTCTCTGAATAAGAAGCTAGCGTAGTTCGTAGCATCGTGTGAGTTACCTAATTGAAAAGCTTTTATTATTTAGGCAGAAGATTTAGAAATTTACCGTTCATTTATTGCTATTTGATATTTGTTCCGACACCTTCTGGGCTCGCTACGAGACATGATTATCCTTCAGCCTGGATTCAATTGTTCTTTAGAAAATAACATGAAATAGAAATCTCTGCCCAGAAGGTGTTAAACTTCTAGTATCGTACTAACGCTCGTCAATGCTGTGTATCTTTCTAGCGCTATCGACTAGCAATCGGCCTGACAAGAATTTATATAATACGTAAAATCGATTCAGCTTATCTTTATCAGACAATACGCGTGAATAATCAATGGAACAAGAGACAGTGATGATTCTATATAATAAAATTAGATATAAGGAAACCTATATCTAATTTTACAACCCTCTTTACTAGAAACAATTCTGTCTTGATGAAATTTGTAAAATTCTATGGAAATTGCTGATTAACGGTTTGACACGTACCCTCGTCAGCGAAGGCTAGTCGCTCGTTAATTATTCGTAACGCGTACAGAGAGAGAGAGAGAGAGAGCAAGAGGGAGGAACAGCTTATGTTAGAGGACACAGTATGATACTTTACACGACCACACTGACTACTATTCTCTAACTCGCATGAGACGACCGAGCGGAGGAGGTACGATTAACCAGTCTGAAACCGTGCGACTCTGGTTTTTGCAGCGTGCACGACAAGAAATACGTGTCGCACAGCAGAGACCCGTACGCGAAGTACGAGAGCTACGACGGCCCGGCCGGTGGTTACAGCGAACGGGAACGAGTACCGGAAGCGCATCAGAGCACGTCCCACTACCATCACTATTCCAGATATTCCGACGTAGCGCCGAAGTAAGTGTCCGTGCGAATCGTTGCGAAACGATGATTCTTTGAAAGTCTCTTAAAGCGACAGGATCGTTCGTTCACCTTAAATTGATTTAATCGATTCTTGGTAGAAATCTTTGGGCAAGCTTCTTAGAAAAGCAGTTCGAGTTGGGAGAAATGAATCATGCTGTCGCTCGAAAGATTTCTTTTCTTTCCGCTCATTTCACTTGAATCGTCACCTTCTTTCTATTCTTTAAAGAAGATTATTTTTTTTAAACGAATCTTTCTTTAAAGAACAAGTGTTAACGTAAAATATAGATCTTGGATCTAGCGAAGCGTAGATATAGAATGCCTTCTCTCCCGGGGGTTGTTGTTTCCCGCGGATAAGGGGATCTCTCATATTTAGACTTTATTTTATTTTAACTCCCATTTGAATTTCTCCCAACCCCGACCGGCACAACTAGTTTACCTCTAATTTGTTTTGCAGTTCCACCCCTACGTGGCGAAGCCACGAAATTACCGCCCCCTCCAAAACTGAACCTCAAACTAAAGTCTTTAGCATATCGGTAGAAACGCAGTAAGTTTTCGATTGAATTCATTTGTTTCGGAGCGACGAAACTTTCAAATAAAATTATCAATACTCTCATCGCTTTCTGTGCCACGTTACGCAAATTTTTATCTTCATTTTTTTTTAACGTGGTTCACTCTAGGATATACATTTTCATTTTTATTTTTGTTTCCACCACTTTCACTCTGTCTATCTCTCTATCTATCTGTCTATTTCCCTTCATCGGTGAGCAGGGTTCCCACTCATCGTTTCGTTTCTCCGATTCTTTCGAACGTTCGACTTAATCCGAGATGGGATCAAGTTACGAGAAATGAAATACTTGCACGATACTCGATGGGTGCAACGACTTGTTCAAGAATTTGCCAGGTATTAAAGTGAACGGTCTCGCAGTACGCGATAATTCCAGGTAACTGTGTACTACCCCTGGCGAAGATTGATAAGTCCAGGAGTAGTACTTCGTTATTTAGTCGTACGAAGGAATTATAGACTGCATGATTCACCCTGTATATTTATATTATCCATTAATATCTTAAAATATATGAATTTGTTCAAATTTCGAGTAGATATACAAATGGAAGTATTTTTTAACACTAGAACTCCTAATCAGAAGATCCAATTATTTTATATATGATTCAATGGTTCTAGTGTTAACTGGTCCCCTAAATGTGTTTCGCATATTTATCATCTATAGTTTTTGTTAAACGAAGTAATATTACCATTCTGTAAATGATGAAGACAGAAATATGAAAGGTATTGTTCTGTGTATCTGTACGTCCCTAATTCATTTCAATGTAACACGTCTCATGCAACTATTCTTCACAAACGGTTTTGATCAAGAGCTAGAAATATGACAGTGTCGTTACACATCGATGGTGCACCAGCACGCAAGTTATACTTGATCCCATCCGTAAATCTCATGCAACCCCGTTGGTCACGCTTTTTTTCCCGGTTATTTCCAGGTGAGTGGGAACCTTGCGGGGGGGCAACTTCTCGCGTCTCTCAAAACGCCTCTGCACGTAAGTCGCAAGACAAGATTTTGTCTATCAACTTGTGTCCGTAAACTGTTTCGTTCACATTTTCGTTTTTGCGTCGCAAGCTTCGCTAGAGCTTCTGCGGGTGAATTGAACAGACAAGAGGAACCACACTTATCATTAAGTAAACGTACCCCGCGGTCATTACGAAACATCGTCATAGTCACACGCCGGCTGCCGAACTCATCAGTTGTATGAAAACCAACGCATGTATTCGAGTCGCAGAACGAACAATGGAAATGAAAAAAAAAAAGAAAAGAGAATTATAATTTCATTTCGCTTGCGCAGCTTCATGATTCGTTTCTCGCTGAAGGCCGAGCATTATCGGTCAGAAACATTCGGACGCAATGAATTTTAGGAACGATGAGAATTGTAGAAGTGAACCGTGTCCGAATATCTCTGAACGATAGTGCGCTTGTACACACGTTACGCTGTGGCAAAAGATAAACTCCGTTCAGTGTCAGACTGTCTATTCTTTTTTTTTTTTTTCTTAACCGTTTGAGTCCCGGAGGTTTTTTTTAAGAACTATTGAAAAAAACCCAAAAAGCGCTATAGCGCTTCAAAGATTCTCTGTTTCTTGCATAGTCTATTATTTATTTTACTTCGGTTAATTGCAAGACGTACTCTATATATAAAAAATGAAATTATAGATGCATGCACAGTTAACACTAAACCTACCGACAGATTTGACACACAAGTATACTAGATTGACACTTTTTACATTTAATATTGGCATTGATATTTTAGTTTCACATGGAATTAAGTTATAGTTGCAATTTTAACAATATGACAAAACCATTTGGGCTTTATTTTTATTGACGAATTTAAGAAGGGTCATTTCACCGTGGTGGGTTTAGTGTTAATCTATGCGAGAGGAATGTCCTCTCGCGTAGATGATATGTAATTCGTTATATGAATTTATATGAATATATATGAATTATTTATATGAATTCTTATACGAATATATATGAATTATTTATATGAATTCTTGTATGATATGTAATTCATCAGAATCTAAACTTTATTCACAAATGGGTGATTTTAATGAAACAGCGCTGTAGCGCTGCTTGGGACTCGAACGGTTAATTATTTTCGTTGGTCGCCCGATACGCCTGACGAAGATTGGAAAGTTCGGTGACCAGAGATTATTTGTATCGTTGGACTGACACTGGGGTATGATGTTATTACAGAAATTGCGACTTCCCTAACGGCGGTCCTCCTGGTTACCATCCGGCTGCCGCGGCTCCTCCTCCGCTAAGCACGGAATACGAGCGGCCACCTCCTTACTATTATTATCCTGGACCAGGGTGAGTTCAACAGATTCGAATCCTACGATCTCTTCACCACTTGCACTTGTTGTCCTTGTCTCGATGATTAATCCTGAATTCTATTGAGGAATTTCTAAATGTAACGTTTCTCGGCGATCAATTCGATTTTATTTAACACGCTGACGCCGGCGTGACTCGCCGATGGGCCACGCTCTCGTGTATTAGAAAATGCGTGGTACAAAATTTTATTATATTTATCCAACATTACACGTTAACATTTTGACACTTTCACAACTGGTGACACCAACGTGGTGTCATTGGTAGTACGGACGGCAAAGTGTTCCTGGCGACGTTAACCCTTTCGCTCCGAACGACGGATACATCCGTCTCGCACATGAAAATTCGTAGAGTCGATCGCCGGATATATCCGACATACATTAATATAAATAATTACGATAATAATATATTATTGGAGATCGGTTATGGAATTAAGACGCGTAGGAAATATTTTGTGAGAACTTGATTTATTCAGTAACTGCGAAAGACGACCTGCACTGTTACGAAACCAGAGTTCGATTGACCAGAAAATAAAGTCGGGTGAAAAACCCACGTTGGAAGCACTTGAAAAGTATACCTAGAAAATATACCCTTCCTCTAGATAGACCCTTTCCCAAGTAGGATCGCAGACCTTCAATCCTTGACCTGAGGGTCATTAAGCTAAGCCAGGATAGTACATGTATCCTTCGACTTATTTTTGCAGCCCATTATTCCAACATATATAGATAACAATTATTACATTTATTATCTACATACATCACTTTCGTCGGGAGGTCCCATTCAAGAGTATTGCTAAGGCGTAGCGAAAGGGTTAAATTAGAAGTTATGTGCTTTGTATTAAATATCTGATTATGATCTTGCAACGCTAATGTATAATGTTGGATAAATAAAATATAATTTTGAACTACGCGTTTTCTAATATACCTGCGTGGCCCATCGGTGAGTCACGCCGGGGCGTCAACGTGTTAGTAATTAAAAAGTACCGAGCATAATCGATGACTCGATGGCTCCCTAAAATTTTAAATATTGTTCATCGCGTTGACGCTTGAACATTTTTTACTGTTCGAGGGGCGAGCGTACAGGAAGAATTTGTTCAATATGATTTCAGGGACACTAATTAGGAAACAAGTGCCGTGGCATGCACGAAGGTAGCGTTGTCTAGCGTCGCTACCCATAGTCTCACCCGCAGTTACAAAAGGACGCTAAGGAAGAAAGGGAAAACCGGATGCAAGCGAGACTACGTCTAATCGAGCAGCGTTCCTTGTATCTGAGCGTGCCACGGACTGAGCGTGCGAAACGGCGAGATCGAACGTGTAAACGAGACAGAAAATCAAGTTGCGTATAACAGACAGACTGAGGTAGGCTAACAATGAAACGGAAATTATAAACGGCGTGATCGGTACGTGTGCGATAACAATTATTATTATTATTTCGTTGATTAAGTATTATTCAGCTAGACGTATTTGTTACGAATCGAATTGATCATTTGTTTTCACTCCTTCAGTTCCCTGCAATCCCTTTCGCTTATTTAGTTTATTATTTGTTTTCTCATTTCTCTTTTAAGTACCAGACGTGAGAACTGTTAACTCGTGCTAAGTTGACCGTTCGACGATTTAAGATTCTTTAATACGACTGATGTAATTAATATTATTTACCACCGTTTCTTTTTATTCGAGTTCTACCACGATCGTATGCCACCGTGACATCCTTTTTTTTTTAGTCTCGTCGCTCGTCCCCGAGATAATCGCAGTTAACCGAGAGATCTTCGTGTGTTATATGTTTTCTCGGGGACGGTCGTTATCATTTGCTCGGTAATTAGCTGGAGGAAAGTTTGTCCGTGAAACCATTTGAGTTCCCTTCTGGCGTTCAGTTCCTACAGGATTTGGAAAAGATGACGTTAACAAGAAATCATTGGAGTTAGCGAGAAAATGATCCTTTACCAAGGATAGTATTAAACGAATCTTTGATTAATCGTGCCTATCCCTTGTCGACCTCCTTTCCATCGAGGCACAAGAAATACTCTTCAGGTGTACATAAAACCGCTTGTATCTTATTATTATTATTATCACGTGAACTGCCTACCAATCAGAAATA
>SHCU01000058.1:345439-361296 GCA_004307685.1 Ceratina australensis | reverse complement strand
ATGTACACAGAAAGCATCCCACGTGTTTTTTGATTTTAGAACCTCCCGCTCGCTTACGATACAACTATGTACAGCCTTTTTATATATGTACACATTCTCAGAATACAAATAAAAGAAAACAGTATTGCACTGGCGTATAATATTATGCGTATCGAAGTTTGGCATTCAACGATTTAATTGATATTAACGATATTAAGAAGGAAACGAAAATCGATCACAATACTAGAACTACTCGCGTACGAATAAGTATACACTTTCCTTATAAATCAAATAAAAAATTGTACAGCTAGTAATAAAAGTGCCCCGGAAAGTTATCTTAAAAAGTACATTGCTGTGTGCCATAAATTTCATAAGATATCGTTCGTAGAAAATTCTAAAAACATAGAACAGAATAGAAAGCTCGATAACAAAGAGCCGGTCGTCGACCCCTTTGGTAGTTCTAGTATCACCAATAAAACCTAAACGAATTGCCTACCTGATAACCGTATCCATCACACATAGTCACTCACTCCATCATCACTGACATCTCTTCTTTACTCATCCCTTTTTACAACACCTGTTTTTACAAATAAACTATCCAAATACAAATGTCCACCATTATCTGTTAGTTATTTTCAGCGTGTTAATCATTGGAAAACTGCGGAGGGGCTAGGACGCGCCGCCATCCTCCTTCTCGTGGACGACTTGACTCGAGTCCTCGCGGTTCACACAGTCTCTGATCGCTTGTAGGACAACGCGAATCCGCCTGTCCAATGCCGTCAGATGTGGTTCCCATAGGACCGGTGCCACAGGGTCTGTAGCCATGCTTTTTCGCAACGCTGCACTCAGTGGTACTGGGCCATTGTGAAATCTGTAACAACATGATTGATGATTAGAATTATGATTTAATAAATGATTGGAATTATGATTGGAATGAATGAATTATAAGATGAATTGAATTATTATTGAAACGATTAGAATTATGATTTAATAAGTTCACAATTTTTTAATCCTTTGCACTCCGTTGTCCCCTCTCATGAGACATTTAAGTTTATTATTGATTATTATTATTAACAGGGAATTAAGTTATTTCAGCGCAACTTTTTCAGACATGCATGTTTCCCTGAAGCTTTCTCTTGAGTAGTTGATAGTCAACGTACGGAATCCTTCGGGGTGCAAAGGATTAATCAATTTCCGTGGTGTCTATTTACTATATCGAGCTAACAAGTATAATTTCTGCAATCAATTAGAATGAAAACTGAATAAGATTTAGAAACAATCGTAATAGCAGAGAAGCAGAATATAAATTGGTCGTGAGATGTCGGAGATAGGAAGCGAGGAGACACGCGTCTTAGCAGCAGCTCGGCTGGCGAACTTCTAATTACGATAATTTGCATTTTTATTGAAAAATTCCTGTCACCCCTGCTCTACTCGGTGCTCGCTGATCAATCCGACCGGACGGCATAAGGGTGCCAGAGGAGAGGGTCACGTTTTTTAATCTTTCTACTCGGCGACGACTTCCGCGTGCGCGGATTTGCATGTTTATTAAAAGCGATCGAGTTACCTTGATTTCGGGAATATTGAAAAATCACGGATCCGGCAATTTTTTACCCTGCTGGTTGGAAAAGGAAGGGGTGTGTACCTTGTAAAGAGGATTTCACCTATCGTAAATTGCTGAGCGCTTCCTTTTTCAAAGTGCTTTATAACCGACCATCGATTATGATTTATTAGAGGTAGAAATGAAATTACTTTAATTAACAAGTCGATCAAATGAGTATATTACATTAGAGATATCTTCTAACGCTAGATGCGGCGAGCCACGCAGTAGTTAAACCAGAGAATCACGAATTGGGAAAAATCATCGGCGTCAATTCGAAAAAATTTGCACGTTCCACTCAGACGTGGCCCGAGATTTCGAGACGCAAAGGCCGATAATGGAGGATCCGGATCTTCCTCTCGCGGAATGGGCAATGAATAAAATATCGACTTAAGCAGACAGGTCGCGGATGCTATTTATAGCGCGTACGGGGTGGTCCATTTCACTTTTATGCTCGGGAATACTACTACCTCCTACAGAGATCGACTTTTCCACGTCCCATATATTTTACAAGTCTGATTGACTATAACAGGAAAGCGTCACACTGTTCGAGATAAAATTAATTTATAGCAAAACAAGTTGCAGTGAAATTAATGTAAAAAAAATAGAGGAACGACGAAACTTGTAAAACGTAACAATTAATAATATATTTAATTATAGGCAGAGATAAGATATTTACATCAATGAAGAACCGTAAATTTCATTTGAAACCATAAGAATTGGGCGTAGGAAGAGAAATGGTTGGAGTAATAATTCCCAGGATAGTTCTTCCTTATCCTGACTGAGCACCCAGTAAATAGAGGAACGACAAAACTTGTAAAACGTAACAATTAATAATATATTTAATTATAGGCAGAGATAAGACATTTACGTCAATGAAGAACCGTAAATTTCATTTGAAACCATAAGAATCGGGCGTAGGAAGAGAAATGGTTGGAGTAATAATTCCCAGGATAGTTCTTCCTTATCCTGACTGAGCACCCAGTACACGTGAACTTACACGTACACGCGTATACTTAAGAGCGCGTTTCCGGGAAGCACCGAGGATAAAAGGTATTTTTCTGGCTGGCCACTTCTCGGTGTCACGGGGGAACGTGGAAAAGCAAGCTGCTCGCCGTCGAGAGATGGATAAAAGACTTGAGCGAACAGCTTTTATACCATTCGAACGATTACCGTGATCCTTTGAATATTTACTTAATCGAAAGTCCTTCACTGACTTTCGCCCTACCGAGAGAAAAATTTCATCAACTTCGACATGAATTTATGCATCGGTAAAAAATCGATCACCTTGATCAATTGATACAGGCAGGTAAACGCAGAAATGTGAGAAAAACAAGGAATGAATAATAAAGTTGATTAATCGAGAAGAAGATAAAGATATATACCCTGGTTGGTTAACCGGTCGGGAGGAGTGAATGAAAACGAAGTTATAATGAAAGAGAAGCAACCATGACTGACACGATCAACCGGCCACAGGATGCAATTATCCTATAATATCTGGTTTAATGGAGAGCGTGTGGGCTTCTTTAATGCGACTACAACGACCGGCACGATTTCATTCAAGACACTCGAGATGACGGTCATTACAAGCTAGCTGATGCCAAGCCAGGCTATCAATACAATAGAAATTAAATTCTATCATGCACTGAGTTTCTGAAATCATTTATTTAGCATGCTAGTGGTAGAAGTTTTTACTGCATGAGTTTTGATTGTAAGATAAAAGTAATTCTTGCTCAACTCTCAGACGAGTAATTGGCAAATCAGATTTATTACGAATTACAAGAATAATATATCTAGCATGTAAAATATATGAAGATCTATTATGTACTTTTAAATAACCTGGAGCCGGATCAGTGTCAATCTAAAGTCTCCGTGTTAGCCCAGGGTACACGTAGCGACGGTGAGGAGCGATAAAAATAAATCGAGCTAGTCGGCCGAAGATTTAAATTTAAAGGAATCACGGGTTATCTCGGTGGACGCCGTGGAATCCTGCGGATCCCGGCTACGAACAATTCAATCTGCGGAACGTTCTATTTTTATCGAGACTGTGGCAGGTGTCGCGCACCGTGAAAGAAATACGCGTTCAGAAAATCTGCCAAAACCGGATACCATCGGCAGTAGCCCGATGTCCACTTCTGCCGATTCTAACTCGCCGATCCCCGTAACGCCGGCTTAACCGACGATTCGAACAAATCCGTAAAACAACCAGCGGATCTTCCCTCCTCTCGACTTTTTCTAGCCACCCGTTTTAAACACGTGGATTTCATTTGCTTTATCTCACGTAACGAATCGAATCAGCCATCAGGAAATAGAAATTCGATCATTAATTTTACAATTCAGATACGAGTGACATTAAATATTTCATTGTCAGCGAGGAATGAAAGTATTTTAGAAAAATCGACTACAATGAAATGTATGTACGTATGCACGATTAGAATTTGAGAACTGGAAGTCGACGAACTAAGAGTAGAATAGCGTAACGCGTGTCGGCGAAAATCCGTTCTGGTCGAATTTATCGCGACCGTAAAAAGCCCCCATCGCGTCCCGGTGAATCCGCGTCAAAGCGTGGATTCACGAGCGAAACCGCATCGCGCCGGGCGCGGTGACTCTAGGCCAATTCTGGTAAAACGTTTCCACTCTCGAAATCCGCCTTATCCAAGCCCCGTGCCCGTTTCGGCGGCTCCCAACTCGTAAAGTTTTCCTACCCGGAGAATTGAACATTTTTTTTCAAAATTCACGTGTACAGACGCCTGGTGACAAGAATTTTCATTGATAATGCAAATGTACTGATTACTGATTGATGATTTGCTATCAGTTATCATGGTGATAATTATTGTTAAGGAAATGATTGATAATGGACTCACTTTAGTAGTGTACTCAGGGTGGTCTGCCTGATCATGCAGCATTGGAGTATGGGCGCCAGGATGGAGATCTCGTCGTGAAAGGGTCTCCCGAATCCTCTACCGTGGTCCAGGTGCAGAGGAAACGTATCGTTACCGAAGATCTTGAACGTTTCGTAGTGATGCCTGTCCATATTCCCCATAAGGAAGTCTAGAACCGCCATGTCCATCAGGTCCAGCAGCCTGCGACCCTGATGATACGGCGGTATCTCCTTCACCAGGGAACAGTAATCGGAATCTGAAATCGAATTACAAAAACGTTCTTCAATTTATTTATAAAACTTGATACCCGAGAGAAGAATCGATTAATAGTACAAGTTATTTTTAAAATGCAAACGTATTTTACTTGTAGTTTTGAAAGCATGCATAATTTTTCTGCACTGGATCGTGTAACGAAATTGCGCATGCATCACGAACGTGCAATAGCACTAGACTGGGTTGTTAAAGATTCAAGAGGCAATCTTCAAAAATTGATGTATCAAAGGAAAATTTCTCAACGAAACGTTTCGTACAAGGTTCTCATACACGCGAGCCAAATGTTCGTTTCATTTAGTAAACTCGTCTAAGTTGATACATGCTCGTCGATTAAAAATCGCCTCGAAGTATTCGACTAAAGTATTAGGTCATCAAGTATGAAACGTCCGATTACACGCTAGACTTTCGGTCTCAAATCGGACGTTTCATACTTAACACGTTCCATGCCACGTCTACCATTTATAGTAGCGTATACCATTTGTGGTACACGACGTGGCAGGGAACGTGTTAACACTATTCCTAGCAGGACCGGTCAAATGACCGTTTTTAAATGGTAGGAACAGTGTTAATGACCTAATAAATGCGTAATCGAATCGATTGATAAGGGGGAAACCTCACCGTGCTCCCACTGGGCCTTCTTCCTCTTGTGATAGCTCCTACGCCAGGGATGCCGCCACGCCTTCCTCGCGGCGAACGATTTGTCCGGTAGGAACGCGGCGAAGCTACCTTCGAGGGTGTCCGGATTTCCGCAGATCGCGTGCGCCGTGTCGCAGTAATAACTGCACTTGCCGTGGAAGCAGATATTGCCGGCCGGGCTGACGAAGAATGTCTTCAACAGCTCGCCGTCGGCGATCTGATAAATCTCCGACGTCAGGTTCAACGTTCGACCGGTGACTGGCATCGCCCTGCGGAATCCCAGCAGTCTGGAACCGTTTCATAAATGAACAGACCGTTAAATTGTTACGTTCCATCAAAATGAGTAATAAATATAATACGTTATAAGCTTCGCGAGTATTCTCTTTGCGCTCGACAGCTAACTTTCGGTCACCACTTGTTTCATGTATTATTGATTGAATTCATTTAATTATATTTCATTTTGATATATTGAAAAATTGTTGACAGAGAAGTTACTGGTAATTTGATGTTATGATTGTTTTATTACATAGATTTTGAAATGTAATAAGGGAAATTCATTAAAGGAGAATGACATGAATTCGTTGTCGTTAAAAACAAGAGAGAAGATATTGATTAAAATTTATATTCTTGAATATTACGAAGAAAGTTCTATTTTAATAATAAGTCACCTGTCCAAATGGAACGCTGCTATCTCGGCCGTGTGCCTCTCGAAATCGGTGAAGTAGAAATGATTTGGCAACGTCTGCTGTTCCCGTGGGAACCTGAAACAAAATTAATAAAATCGTTAGCATATTGTACAAGCTTTTACTTTACGGAAGCGAAATCATTCTCTGCTCCTGGTTTATTTTAGAATCAGTTCGATGCATCGGATACACGCATCTTGTGTAAATAAGTCGCGTCCGGTGCATTAACTTAAATAAACGCGAGTTCATATTCCTTTTATGAATACTCCCGTTCTAACTAAAACAAAACGTAAAACTCATAACAGTATACAATCGTACCGTGGAAAACGTTTTTCACGAGTTTCTCATTCGACCGCGGTACCCATGGGAAATAGCTTGTTTTCCCAGAAATATTTTCCCGTTCAAGGGCGGCCGCGTCGCGAGGATTCGCCGACGAGGTGGGAAATCGGCGAGAGAGAATGAACAGGAGAAAGTGGCTTCTCGTCTTCCTCGACAATGTCTAATCGCTAGCCAAGGAGATTTCCATGAACCGACGTTAGCAATATTATAATTGAACTTTCCTCGACGTACGTAAGAATAGACGACACTTGCTTCGCGTGTCGTCGCAAGTGACTTTTACAAATTAGATAATTTATCATTCGAATCTCCTCTCACTTCTTTGACGTATCTTCACTGTATTTTCATTTCTCGTTTAATACAAAAGATATATTTAATATTTATATTTAATATGAAAGAGATTATATTTAATACTGTTATAAAATAAAATAATCACTTTTCTTTAGACTAAACTTATGTTCTGAGTAAGGTATAACACAATAATGAGGATTTATCACAACTCCTCCGAGCTCCTTCCGCTCTGGCTAACTCTTACTTGAGCTCCCTCCGCTCTAAGTACAATTCCTTCGTATAATAAAAATGCCAACGGCTTTCACGACTGATGATAATTAACGATTAACGGCTACTTAATAATTAACGGCTAATGGTTCAAGGCCAACGATTTTAGGCTAACGACTGAAGGCTAACGAATCATCATTCCTTCTATCGGCCCTCTACTTATATACTATTTTCCTCTATCACCCCTTATCCCTTCCGCGATCAGGTAGATCGACGCCTGAGCATTTACGCATAACTCAGTATTAACTATTCAAATTAATTTCAATCATCATTCAATCATCATCAAATTAATTTGTAATAATTATAAATTTCACCGGATTGTCTGTTGTTGCGTTTAAAATTAATTCATATTTCTTGATCTCGGACTTCAGTGTTCTCGTAAGAGAGATCATGTTTTATGCACACCTTCGGACAATTATTCCGGACCCATTGCTGCTTATGTGTGAGTTATTATATTATTTATTACAATATAATATATTATAATATTCACAAGTAGTGAGAAATCTACTGGTTTATGTTTCAGTGCTTAGGCATATGATGATGCTGGCAATGCCTAAGCCTGTAGCATTGAAATAAATTTCTTACTACTCGTGAATATTGTCTCGCTACGGAACTCACTCATAAGCAGTAGTGAGTTCCGAATAATAATTGTCCGAAGCTGTACGCACTAGTATCTTTCGTTGTTTCGCGCGAGAACTTAAATATTTCAAGCGCGAATCCGCTAGTAACGCAGTGCATAAGGCGGGTTTAAATCGGATCTGGAGTCGCATAAAATTCGTAGGGACGGTTCCGATTCGAGATATCTCGGTTATGGATCGTGGCAGTCGCCACGTAAAATCCGTGCGAAGATAGCGGGTAAATATTTGATCGGGGCGAGGAATCCTCGGTGCTCCCTTACGAAATTTCACCGTCGTCTTTTCCCCGGTACCACCGATTTCATTACGCGGTATAACAAATCAACGAGCGATTTAATCATTTCCACGCGATGAAACGAAGACACGCGTTTATTCGTTTTATTCGAATATATTTTTGTTACCGCGTCTCTGTCATTTAATTCGTAACCACAGGGGATCTATTCCATCAAGTATACACTCGATCATGAATAATTGCATCGAGCCGGGCGAGCTTTTCCTCCCATTATTTACATTCCCGTTGAGTTCAGTGTACATCGACGGAATTCAGGGCTCTCTTCCCTGTTCCACGGCAAGAAGAGGCGCGCACCACGTACGTGTACGATTCTCCAGAGACGACTTTTTTATTTATCGCCGAGAGAAAGGAACCGACTGTTACCTCTATCTTCTTCTTCTCCTTACCTACCGCCGTGTTTTCTCTGGAAATCGTCTCCTTTTGGATTTCGAAACCGTTGTAGAGCCGTACGTGCCTCAGACTTGAACAAGGGAAATATTTTTTGACAAACAGGCAAGGCTATTTTCCCTTTATCATGATTTAATTCCATCGGAACATTTTCTTCCATAAGATTCGCTAGTTTCACGTAAGTGCATGTTCTTCCATGTCTTTTCTATTCCTATGGACAGTTGCATTTGCGCAAATTTATACTCAAATTAATGGCGAATCGTATCTATGCTCGACTACTAGGAAAAACGTCTTTCATATTAACACTTTGCACGTTTCGGAAAAAAGAGTTGCGCTTGCCGCCGGAACATCTTGTCAGTTTTGTGTCAAATTGGCAGAGTTCGTCTAATGAAAATTCTTCTGTTGGTTTATAAATCGAAATTTATATTGGAAATGGTGATGGGTTTAACCCTTTGACTACGGCAGACTTCGGCACGCACTGGCCGTACGGTACGGTACGAATTCACTCGCGACGTCCACT
Source organism: Ceratina australensis (assembly GCA_004307685.1). Classification (NCBI taxonomy): domain Eukaryota; kingdom Metazoa; phylum Arthropoda; class Insecta; order Hymenoptera; family Apidae; genus Ceratina; species Ceratina australensis. The sequence continues at coordinate 352,518 of SHCU01000058.1, read as the reverse complement.
GGGTACGGCGAAATTTTTCCAAATTTTATTTGGACGCCAATTGGCGCCTACAGTACCGGGAAGCCGGTATGTAATAAGGGATATTCATTAAAGGAGAATGACATGAATTCGTTGTCATTAAAAACAAGGGAGAAGCGGTTGATTAACCCTTTCGCTTCGGCAGTCTGGTCCGTCGAAGTACTGCCACTGTACGGACAGGTCGTGTCGTGGACGCCACTTATAAGCGGCGCTCGAAGCGAAAGGGTTAATATTCTTGAATAATAGGCGTCAACAGTAGTCAAAGGGTTAAAATTGTAACAGTTACTAGGCATTAGATCAGATGAGAATTCTCGTCTCCCTATAAGAGAAACAATTTGAGGAAAAAAAGCGAAGTGGATCCTAGAAAGCCTGGTACCTTATGGTGGAACTTTTCCAACCGGGCCAGGCTAATTAATACGACGGTCGCGCGGTAATTAGCGCGTAATTTGCATCTGATTAAAAGTTAACTGGCATCGCGAGGCCTGTTCCAGCCCGTTCTGACCTTCCGACTCCGTTCGCATAATTTTGTTTACCATCCCACTAGCCCACGGTGAAAGCGACGAATTTTCCAGCGCGGTGCGCGAACAAGATAACCGGCATTTGGCTGGAATAATTGCTGGGAACGAGAAAGACTTAACTGCCTGACATTTTATACTTAAGTTAATAAAACGCAGGATCGAGATAAATAATGTTTATCACCTGATATTAATTGCGCGACGATCTTAACGCCAAACGTCGGGGCATTTTTCTATACCTAATTTCACCACAGGGCGTCATTTGACACTTTGTAAAATGAACGTTAATATTTCGTGAAAATTTCTTAATTTATAATAGTATAGATTGTAAGGAAGTAGGTGCAAGAATGGGAGGTTTCAAAACTACCAATTGTGCAATAGAACTTTTACCGTCCACTTCAACGATGATCACTATAATTAACACTTTGACGGCCGCACGTTTCGGACAAAGAGTTGAACATTTTGTCAGTTTTTTGTCAAATTGGCAGACTTCATCTAATGAAAATTCTTCTGTTGGTTTATGGACGACTCGAAATTTATTAAAGAAAATAAATACGTTGAACGTTATCAAAACTAAGGAAAGAGTGAATTCCTTATTGCACAGATTTCACTTCCACCTGATGAAGTAATGCCGTCATCTTCCGTCTTGTCAGATTCGATGTAATATTCATCAGAACTGGTACTATCTAATATATCATCTCTAGATCTCTTAGCCATCGTATATAGGATAAAATATAGAATATATAAAAAGTCTGTTGGTTCCTGTGGCAGTGACACTGAGAGACTGAATCGAAGAGCTGAAATTCGTTCTGACTGTCGTCTCACATCGTAAGTTTACGTTACAAGGAAGATTAGACTTCATCACTAAACATATCATCTCTAGATCTCTTAGCTATCGTGTATAGGATAAAATATAAACTATATAAAAAGTCTGTTGGTTCCTCTGGCAGTGACACTGAGAGACTGAATCGAAGAAATTCGTTCTGACCGTCGTTTCACATCGTAAGTTTACATTACAAAGAACATTAGACTTCATCACTAAACATATCATCTCTAGATCTCTTAGCCATCGTGTATAGGATAAAATATAAAATATATAAAAAGTCTGTTGGTTCCTCTGGCAGTCACACTGAGAGACTGAATCGAAGAAATTCGTTCTGACCGTCGTCTCACATTGTAAGTTTACATTACAAGGAAGATTAGACTTCATCGCTGAAGGTCCCGAATGTCTTTGAATGAAAACGTGACTCTTTTACTATACCTATGCGTAACTTATCGCTCAGATCGACAGACGTCGCGAGCCTTGCAGCGAAGAACTAAAAACTAAGCTGCCGACACTCGTCCCCAAAGGGTTAAATGTAATAATAAAATTGGCTCCGCAAATTTATTTCCACGTTAATTTATTCGACGGTCGGGAGAACTCGTTCTCGATCTGAATTTTCCGATCACGGAGCATCGATATAAACATTTCCGACCACTTCCGGACGATTTTCACGCGCGAACTGGTTTGCATCGCGAGTTGCATCGGGTCACGTGCACGGCGCCTCGAGTGGTTTCCATGGAGTGGCTGGCCGGGAAAATCCGTGCCGGCTTTTCATCGGAATTCGCGGTACCGCGGCCTAACGCTAATTGCGGCCACGGCTAATGATGTAGGTCGATGGTAATCATTGCCGCTCGATTGGCCGTCGAGTGCCGAACGAAAAATGTCCGCCCGTTGCTCCTTTCAATTGGGCAAATTAAACATATTCTGCTAGACCCACGCCCCGTGTACAATGGGCAAAAAAGAATTACAGAGAAATATAATTAGCGGAATAAATTATATTCGCCATTCTGGAATGGCACACGTGAGGCGATATTATTTAATAATTCATTGAATTCAATAATTCGCGTGACAAATTAATAATGCGATTCATATGACAGGAATATTTAATAATGACGCGTGCAGTTCGAAGGTGAAACGTTTAAGACATGTTCGAAGGTTCGAGCCGGATGAGATGGTCAAATCGGCCCTTGACTCAAATTCACGAGAGCACGTTCGATAGAGGGTAAGTTCAAACATATTTCGCACATCTCATATATTAAACGTCTAGTAACAAACCTGAAAGAATTTTATTTTATGTGAACATTCCATCGAACGTCACGAATTGAATTTGAGTCGATTAGATTTTTTGCTAGAGAGAGAGAGAGAGAGAGAGAGAGAAAACGAAAGGTGTTTTTAATAATGGACCAAGTACATGGAATTCGAGCGCCCGGTTACGGAGTTGCCTAAGAAATTTAATAAAGCGAACTCTCTCTGAGGAGCCGTGGGCAAACTTTTTATTTCCGATAAACCACGACCAAGCCACGAGCCGATCCTTCTATATATTATTAATAATATTCTCTGGGAAACAATTACGCAAGAGTCGTAATCGTTCTTTTCTGATACTCACAGTTTCCTAAGAAATTGGATTCATTTCACTGCAACCAGAAATCTGAGCTTGGTTTACCTTACCATATCTCCATATACGAATCAATTAATTCATTATCTCATTTGATTAAACGCTGTGAAGCTTCATTTATTTATTGGACAGCATTATCGTTCTTTTCTGATACTCCCAATTTCCTAAGAAATTGGATTCATTTCACTGCAACCAGAGATCTGAGCTTGGTTTACCTTACCATATCACCATATACGAATCAATTAATTCATTATCTCATTTGATTAGACGCTGTGAAGCTTCATTTATTTATTGGATAGCATTATCGTTCTTTTCTGATACTCACAGTTTCCTAAGGAATTGGATTCATTTCACTGCAACCAGAAATCTGAGCTTGGTTTACCTTACCATATCACCATATACGAATCAATTAATTCATTATCTCATTTGATTAAACGCTGTGAAGCTTCATTTATTTATTGGATAGCATTATCGTTCTTTTCTGATACTCACAGTTTCCTAAGGAATTGGATTCATTTCACTGCAACCAGAAATCTGAGCTTGGTTTACCTTACCATATCTCCATATACGAATCAATTAATTCATTATCTGATTTGATTAAACGCTGCGAAGCTTCATTTATTTATTGGGCAGCATTATTTACGAGATATAATTTACAGCACGTTAATCACTCTAACTTTATTAAGAACCTATAATTCTCATCCTGTCCCGCCTGCCGTAAATCTTCCATTTCCTCCCCGAATGATCCAACCGACGAGAAAAGAAACGAGCGAGCCGAACCGGCGCGACCAAAAATCACCTCGGGAAACTGGCTCTAGCTCGCAATCAAAGGGACTTGACGCCACGACGATAAAAAGATCAGCGCGAAGAAATAATTTCCCGGGTAGGAAAGCGTCGCGAGAAATTGTTCATTCAATGAATCTCTCGTTCCCGTTCCAAATACGAGAGAGAGCGAGGTATAAACGGAAAAGAAGAGGAGAGAACCGGCGGTTCCCGAGTGGACGAGGAAAAAGAGGCGTCCTCCTTAACGTGTAACGAGAGCTTATTGCGGGATTGGTGGCGTCGGGACGCCTCGCAATTTCGTCCGGGAATTCCGGGAAGGTTTCGAGGGGTGGGAGGTCCGGCGAGCCACCACCACCACCGGTAGCACACTTACAGAAAGTTTCGTAGGAAACTTATTGGCGAACTTATTACCAGAGTTTAAGCCGGTCCCGGGCACTTATCGCGGAATCTTCGACCGAACGGAAGTTTAAAAGGGCCAAGTGTGTGCGAACGGAGTCGGGGGAGGCAAGGATAGATGGAAAGAGGAGCACGCAATAAGCGGCGAGCCTCTCTTCGCTCTACCGCGAATTTTCTCCGCCGACGATATTACATTTCCTCTGTTTTACCCCTGCGCGATCAAACTAATGTGAGATATGAAACTCGCCAGGCCGAAAGAGTTTCGTTACCGAGCGGAAAGAAATTTCACCCTTTGAGCGCTGCGTTGTCCGACGTTAACCCTTCGACGTACAAATAAAATGCTCATCGGCGCGTCCGTACGATACCATTTAACACTATTCCTACTAGGACCGGTCAAATGACCTGTTTTAAATGGTAGGAATAGTGTTATTATAATTTGGGAATATTCATGTACAAGCTCAGGGCGTTTTATTTTGAAATTCACATTGCTTTATAACATTCAATAGGATTGTCAATTTATTAACACTATAAAATAATAATTTAATAGTTTTGTAACGTGTGATACTTCTCAAAGCATTTAGGAATTATGTATTAGCCAAAGACATTTCTTGACATCTCGGAGACGTCAAAGTCTACGATGGCACATGAAATGAATTACGTCTCAGAGACATAATTGTATGTCAAGGGGTTAAACGTGCAGGTCACTCTTTACAAAAATTCCTATGCGATACGTACTTTAAGTTGACCAGAATTTTCATTGCAGAGTACATTGATTGCAACTGAAATAAATTATGCAGCGACCTCAAGAGCCTTAATTTATTTCATTAAACAACATAAGCAACAAGAATTTCATTAAGCAAAATGAACAACGTAACAATAGTATGTAAGAATGCATATATGCGTTCACAGCCAAAATCGAATGGCTGTGTGACAAGCCATATATAGGTTCACGCGCTCAAAGGGTTAAATAAGTCATCTCATAAAAGGTCTGACCATCGCTCGACACCGTGCGAGAGAATCTGTAAAAAGAAGCTGCAAGTATTTATTTCGGTAATACCGTAAATCCGAGCGAAGTGACTCAAAACAGCGCGGAACGCTATTTAAACTTGAAGGTATTTGCCAGCAGCGATAAGGAGGGAGGCGAGGGTGGAAACGTTTCCCTGTACTGCAACTCGCAAGTTCGACTGAAGTTGAGCGGGCGGAACGGGTTATAATTCGCGATCGGCGTAGGGACGTTTCCCGCAAGTTCAGCGATCAAATAAATTGTTAATCTCCCGAACTAACATCGATTTCAACGGAATTAAACGCGATTCTATCTTGTCCCCGTCGCATCCGTCGGACGCCGTGGATTCGATTACCGTTGAAATAAACCCGCGCCGAGACCGAATCGTACCGCCGGTCCTGAAACCGTGTACGGGTACTCGCAAACTTTACCCCGTTCGCATTCGTTAAATCCGAAATATTGCACCTGTCGCAGTTCGTTCGGGGATAAGAAACTCAATCTCGGGGCTGGTCGTCAAACACTTCGTAATGCCAGGCTTCCTGCCAAACTCCCAAGCTTTTTATTTGATCAGTATCCAGTGAGCAAGTTTTCTAACGAGTTTCGCGAGCATTATTAAAATCGTTCGTAAGGCGTGCAAACGATTGCAGTCGTGAATTTGATTAATATAAATTATTCTTCATCTTGTCACTCACCTCATGGGCTTGAACAGTGCCTGCATGTTCGAATAGTTCAACTGGAGCTTCAGCTGCGTGCCACCTTCCTTTTGAACTGTAATTCAGAAACGTAACAAGTTTCAGTAAGATAAAAGATTCATTACTATTGAAATTTTATTACTATTTTATATTATTACTATTTTATTACTATTAATTTTATTACTATTGAAATGAAAGATTTATTACTATTAACACTTTGACGGCCGAAGTCACGTATACGTGAGTTCACGAGCCAAATTCAAATAAAAAGAAAGTAAAGATAGGATACAGACATTGACGAGATGAAAAAGTTTCTCGCTTTAATAACTCCGATGGGATTAGTAAAAATGTCAGAAAAAAGATGGACACTGGTCAACAGGTCCATTAATCTGCACATCAATTTTGGAAGAGACATGCCAAGAAATAGATTTCGTCAAATTTGGGGATACTGGCATTTCAATGATAACGAAAAATGTCAAGACCGATTGGACAAGATTAAACCCATCACAGAGCATTTCCAACATAAATTTCGAGTCATCAATGAACCAACAAAAAAATTATCATTAGATGAAGCCTGCCAATTTGTCACAAAGCTGACAAAATGAGCCGGGGGCGAGGATCAACTCTTCTTCCGAAACGTCTGGCCGTCAAAGTGTTAAAATTGTAATGAAGATCTTATAAAATATACGCTTGATTTTTTATTCTAGTAAAAATGTCAATATGAAGATCAATCTCGTGGGAGTTGAAGATTTGTTGGTATTTGATAACGGAGGTGGGAAGGACTTGAAAAATTTCTTGGCAGAGACGGCGCGGAACGGCGCGGAACGTGGTATCGACCCGCGAGCTCGTCGTCCACTGTGTCAATTTCATAAATGATATATGCCTAATTTAGGTGCCAGCCGTCCGGGTTACCCGCGGTCAATTTATCATACGGGACAATTAATCGTCTGCCCGCCGCCGTCGCGTCTTGTCGCTGAAATTATTGACTCGAACTACTTACACGGTTTCAGATACTGCTATTGAGTACTGATGGAAAAGTAGTCGGAATTAAGATTCTTTCTAGACCTCATCGCTCCCAGATACGTTCTGGTATTTATCGATTATCGAAGAAGGCTTGCTGAGAATTTCACCTTGAACTCCGGTGGCAAAGTTCAAAGGTCGCTCGGTGGAGGGCATCGAAAAACAGGTGGGTAGAAAACTTTCTTCCCCGGAACTTTGCAAACCTTTTATTGCC
>SHCU01000058.1:319091-338147 GCA_004307685.1 Ceratina australensis | reverse complement strand
CGTCAAATTAAGTTACACGATACGATAAAACCATTCGTGCTTTATTTGTATTGACGAATTTAAGAAGGCTCATTTGACCGTGGTAGATTTAGTGTTAAAAGTTCAGCAGAATTTTCGTTGCAGAGTACATTGATTGCAACTTTAGGTAGTACATCGAACAAAGTTGTTTATTATATGTAAGTGTTTATAAAATTTCCGAATATTTCTTTGCGCGATTTCTTTTATCCCTACCCACCGCGCGAAAACAGGTTTTACTGTATACGGGTTCACAGCGCTCAAAGGGTTAAATCTCACGAAACGGAACGAGACATTTCCTATGATTAATTATCGCACAACGTAATTTATCACGGTATAAAAAATGAGCTTAGCCCGCGATATCTTGCTTCGCGGGTGGACAGGTAAATCGAAAAACGGGTAGGACGGTAAGAAATCCGGATGGAACGAGCGAGCATAAATCTGAGTTTAATTAAATAGAGAGGAACGATTCGATCTGATAAAACAAGGCCGGCGGAGAGACACGCCGGGAGGATTAGTTTCCATCGATGCGCGCATCGGTCGTAGCGCGCACGTAGGAAGAGGTGTAATCAGTCGGCGCGCTATACACGAAACCGTGACCTAAGCCTTCGTTACTGCACGTGCATGCGCCATGAAATTGCATTAGTGATCGCTGCATATTGAGGCGGGCTGTGTGCATTTCTGACCTGTGCACACACACTAGCGCGCAGCAGCAGCACGCCGCCGCCGGGGGCACAGGGAGGCGCGCGACCGTGTACACTCGCGCGAATTGTACCGAAACCCCAACTAGATATACAACGCGACGGTGTGCCTACTTTAACGATCTCATCAATTGCTAGCCGGCCAATATGTGCCGAGAGCTACTCTCTCGCCTATCGATTTTCACGCCCGCCGCGCAAAAATCATAACCGCGTCACGCCTGACCCCCTTTTCCCTTTCTAACGTAATTAACGCGCGATCTTAATTCGATTTAAATAACTCTGCCAATTCGATTTTGTATTTATATAAATTCTAATTTAATAATAAGTGCATTAAGAATTTCTCATGACTACGTTCTGGAATTAAATTTACATTGAGATTTCCTCTTCTCTAAAAAACAATGCTGCCCTACTTTTCATGTTAAATGAACTCTGTCTTTAATAGGTAGAATCAACAATACTATTTTATGATACATTATCATTTACGATTAATTTCATTGTACTATGATTAAGCGCGATCTTAATTCGATTTAAATAACTCTGTTAATTCGATTTTGTATTTATATAAATTCTAATTTAATAATAAATACATTAAGAATACTCATGATTACGTTTTGGAATTAAATGTACATTGAGATTTCCTCTTCTCTAAAAAATAATACTGCGCTACTTTTCACGTTTCATGAACTCTATATTTTTAACAGATAGAATCGACAATACTATTTTATGATACACTATCTTTTACCATTGATTTAATTATAGTATGACTAATTCAGTATTATTGTTAAGTAATGTAATAGATCACGAGAGGCGATACAAGTTTATTTCAAATAGAATTCGGTTGGAAATCCGTATTGGTACAGGGGACAAAAATTGGGAAACTTCCCGGATGTCCCGGTTTCTCTCCACTGGTCTGGAAAAAGTTCCTAACGACAGCCCGCCAGTTCTATCCGAGTAGATAATTATTGAATAGAAACTCGCTCTGTTTATTTTTCTTAACCGAAGCAATTCAAGTTTCTCGTTACCACTAATTGCGTTAAGGAAAAGAGAATCCAACAGAAATAAAATCAGTTTTCTAAAACAATTTTCAAAAATTACAAGCGAGTCAACACACAGAGGCTTTTCGCTAATCCGTACGTTTACACGGAACCAGCTCGTTAAAACGGGACCGGGGCTCATCGGTCATTAGTAAATTATTAAATCATCTCGGTGTCAATTAATTCGACCGTCTTTGAAGACGGCAGCAAGTCGAGGCAAAGGAGGGCCCCGAGGGTCCTGATTAGTAGATTGTCTGATTACCGATTAGCCTGTTCCCCTTCTCTCTCGTTCTCCAGTTCGAAGGGAACGGCGTCGCTGCTAGCCGGAAGTCAAGGAACAATCACGGAGTAGTCTTCGCGACGCAACCCGAACTGCAAACCGAATCTTCCGGCGTAGATTGAGTTCGGAAACACGCGCGCCGGTCGAACTAATCTCGCACGCTCCTCGCTCTGTTTCTCGATTACCCTCGTTGTCTCCGCGCCTCTCTCCTTACCCTCGTTAACTCCTCCTCTAGCCACGTAACTCCATCAGGTGCTCGAAGGATTAAGCCCCGCATGGTACACAGCCGGACCGTCCGAGTTTCACGGATCTCGCGCGTCCCCCGCGATGAATCCCAAACGAGAGTACGCGCGTTCCTCCCGGTATCGAGAGCTTTCGTTTCCCAGCTTCCAACGGGTTTACGCGAGTCGAAGATTTCCCTGCGAGTTTCGAACGCTGCTTGGGAAGTTTCGACGATTTCGGGGAAACAGCACGGATACGAGATTGATAGGAACAACAGGAGTTTCAACCGAGATTCGCGTAGGGAAATTCCCTTCAGGATTATAATAGAATTTCTTATTACACAGAGCTGCTTGTATTTTTTGTTCGATTAATAAAGAAATTATATATTAGAAATTCTATTGATTTATAATTACGATTACAATGCGACTTGAAGAAATAGCTCGGGTACGAGATTGATAGGAACAACAGGAGTTTGAACCGAGATTCATGTAGGGAAATTCCCTTCAGGATTATAATAGCAGTTCTTATTACCAAGAGATGCTTGTATTTTTTGTTCGGTTAATAAAGAAATTATATGTATTGGAAATTTTTATGATTTATAATTACGAACTTGAAGAAACAACTTGGATACGAGATTGATAGAAACAAGAGGAGGAGTTTCGGTCGAGATCGTGTAGGGAAATTCCCTTCAGGATTATAATAGAATTTCTTATTACAAAGAGTTGTTTGTATTTTTTGTTCGATTAATAAAGAAATTATATATTTAGAAATTCTAATGATTTATAATTACGAATTTGAAGAAACAACTCGGATACGAGATTGATAGGCACAAGAATAGTTTCATCCGAGATTCGCGTAGGGAAATTCCCTTCAGGATTATAATAGCAGTTCTTATTACCAAGAGATGCTTGTATTTTTTAGTCGATTAATGAAGAAATTATATATTAGAAATTCTATTGATTTATAATTACGATGATGATAATTACGATTACAATGGGACTTGAAGAAATAGCTCGGATACGAAATTGATAGGAACAACAGGAGTTTCAACCGAGATTCATGTAGGGAAATTCCCTTCAGGATTATAATAGAATTTCTTATTACAAAGAGCTGTTTGTATTTTTTGTTCGATTAATGAAGAAATTATATATTAGAGATTCTAATGATTTATAATTACGGTATGATCAATGTAACTTGAAGATTTAAAGTTGATTATAGTTACATCTCGAATAGACAGATAACTGACAGGCTCTTAATTCTTGGTTCTACGTTTACCCGCGTTCTGAATTTTCTAATCAGACAACTGATACCGCACCGAGCTAATTACCTAATTGCCCGCGTCAAACCGTTAATCCTACCCGATACCATGCATTTACTGATTACGATCACGAGATGTGGTCTAATTAAACGGGATAACAATTTTTTCAAATGACATCATGATCACAAAGACTTATCTAAAAATATATATATAAAAAAAACAAATTAATTTTTCATACGCGTTAAGTATCACATGCATTTGTTCGAAATGAAAATTATAAGGATGCGTTTGAAAGAGCATTAAGGTAAGATGTAAGTAAATCGAGATGCGGTCTAATTAAACGGGATAACAATTTTTTCAAATGACATCATGATCACAAAGACTCATCTAAAAATGTATTAAAAAGATAAATAAATTTTTCATACGCGTTAAATATCACAACTTGTTCGAAACGAAAATAATAAGGATGCGTTTGAAAGAGCATTAAGGTAAAACGTAAGTAAATGAGGGTTAAAGAAAAAAGTATAAGGGACAAAGAAGGTGGTTAATGGGCAGCGCTTAACACTGAATTTTTCATCCGTTCGCGGGACAAGGATGAGACGAGGCGGAGGAGACGACTGCGGGCGCGAAGGTTCGCGTTCATTTGTTATTCATAGGGTCCGCGCCGTTAGCCCCGGCACGTCGTCGAACAGGTTTCGAACACGTACTTACTTGCACACAGAGCCGAGGGGAAGTCTGAGAGAGGTAGAGCCACACGAAACCGTCGCCGCGATACGGCGTGGAAACTTATCCGGGAACTTCAATTACCACGCGCACCCTTTGTCTGACCCCGGGTAAACTCGCGGACTGTACGCTTTTAGAACTGTTTCGAGATTTTCCTTTGTCTCGCCCCCTCGAAAGAAGGGAGGGACGTTACATTAGAATGGAACTAAAGCCGAATTTAGATTTCTAGCATACAGCAAATAAACTCTGTGCATTTGAAGAATCGAAATGTTATTATTTTCATAATAGATAATAGATTTTTTCTCCATAGGCCAATTACGGTACGGTAATGAGACTCTAGGGTTGATTTCGTTTCGTTGGCTTCCGGATGGCGAGGAATTATTGCCAAAACTAGATTTAATTTCCATATACGTTCAACGGGGAACATGATTATTCGAACAGACGTGTTACAAGCGTGAATGACAATCAAAATACGGTTAATTAACTGGTTGAAACTGCGACCGGTTTGGCAATTAATGCGTTAAAATCAACGTTTATCAAACAGAGTACAAAGTTATCGTTCGTAAGAATGCGCTTATCGTCAAATTATCCGAAGCTATCAGAGTCCACTGTGACATGAAAATATAACACAATATAATATACTCCAAATAACATTCATTAAATCTAATGGATCCGTGTATATGTATATGAAATAAAATAGAATCGATCAAATGAGATCAATAAATGATTTTTTCACGTAGATTCCTACGTGTGTGTTACACGTGTACAATGATATTAAATAAAATATAGAGGCTAATCCTGATTTACAGGCAGCCATGAATTAAATAGTTATAAATTATCTCGACGAGTCAATATTAATTCAGCAAATGAAGGGCCGCGAGGGAACGGATGCATTAATTACCAAACAATTAGCACACCTTCGGTGTAACGTGCGCGAGCAGTAAATTAGTAATCGTACAAATTAATTTTCGGATATACTTTACGTGCATTTACGTATTTTTTTCTTTTTACGTATACATTTTCCTTTCTTATTTTAATAAACGAATCTTTACGCGTTGATACATCTAATCTGCAGTCGGGCTCGTTTACACAAGCTGATGTATTATGCAGCTCGGGGACCAAAAGTTATGCTATGATATAAATTATAAATCAGCCGGAGTTCCCGCATCAAGGAGGTAACCTTAAGAACATCATCAGGTTGCATCGAAATCGTTCTTGCCTTCTCAAAGACGACCGAGCATCGTGAATACGAAACGAGCTCGATGCAACCTTCCAAAGCGAAATTAACTCTTCGAAGTAAGCCCGTCCTATCTCTGAAACGTTTCAGGTTCGCGTAATAATAAAACTCTCATTAGGTAATTGGACATCATTGTCAGAAAATATGTTAATATTTTCAATTCTCTCAATAGCGTTGATTTTAATCGACGAGCCTTCAACGTTTAACCAAAGATAATAAAAAAGAATCGTCTTTGGTTAAATGTTGATTAAAATCGACGTTTTTGATAGAATTGAAAATATGAATATATTTTCTGAGAATGATCTCCAATATAATGACGTACTTGATTCTTTTTTATTAAGTATGTATAAATATATTTATGGAATTGTACCCAACGGGTAAATGAACAATGTGACATGGTATTTTGTGTGATGTTAATATTCAGTGGGTAGACAATATTGACTGTAACTATTCAGCATTCATATTGTTGTCTTAATCCTTGCAACGATTGAAAGGGCGTGGGCAACCGTCGCGATCTACGGAATCCTAACGAGCGAATCCCACTCCCACCCGTGAAATTTATGCACCGCGATTCCAGAGTTACGGTACGAACTCGCGAAACGGAGCGAAGAGCCGAGGCGACGGGCGTTGAATGTTTTGGCAGAACGGAACTCGGGAACGCGACGCGAAAACCCCGACTTCGGGAACTGTTTCGTCCCACTTCGCCTGATTGGAATGCCGCCTAATCCGTCGCGTGGTCTAATGAAATAACAAATTCCGTTGAATCGCTCGATTTTTCCCACCCTCATTAGTTAAATCGGTATATGAATACAATAAGAGTAAGATATAATTTGTAGTATCAAATATTTTTATATATATTTATATTATATATCATTATAATGTGTTATCATGTGTTATCATTATAATGTGTTATCATGTGTTACCATTATAATCTGTTATCATGTGTTATCATTATAACATGTTATCGTGCATTATCATTATAATGCGTTCTAATGTGATATCATTATAATGTGTTATCATGTGTAATCATTATAATAATATTTGATATCATTATTATAATCCGATAAGAGAATTGATAAAACATCTGTGTACCGAGCGAAAAAAGAATGGAAGTTAAAAGTTCCCGAAAGGGAGGCGAAGTGAAAGTGAAACGGGATCGAAGGAACCTAGGGGTAGATTTCAGGTGATCCTGGCGAAGCAGTTTAGGAAATCCCTGTGGATCCGAGAGAACTGATGCTCCTTGTGAAAGATTCGGCGAACGCCAAACTAAGAACCCTCATGGGATTCCCGAGTCGCGTTGAATTAGAATCTCCGACGAGGAAATCGCGCTCACCCTCTATAAATTCGGTTTACTCGGTCAAGAATTTATGCATTTAATGCGAAAGAAATTTAATTATTCTAACCAGACGTTCTTAAATCCAGCCTGATCGCGTCGTTACGAAGATCCAATGTATTTTACACGAGAATTCTCGCCTCGCTAACAATAGACGCTCCGAGCAGATCATATAAAATTCATCTGGCCGTAACGAATTCCATAAAAACTCGAACAGTCAATATACGACCGATTCGTATTCCTCGGCGACACGTGTCGCTCCGGGATCGGATTCGAGCGTGAAGTCGAACGGAATCGACACGATCCTCTCACCTTTGTCGCGCCGATGTTCCCCTGCCGATAATATTTCTCGCCCGGTGCACGGTACAGATCTGGTAAGTGCGCAATATGCATTATGCATGGCTCACGGACGCTACGTAAGTGCAGACACGTATGTATACCGACGGTCGAACCGATTTTAAACCGACCGAATCCACTAGCCGGCTATTTTCAAACATTTTCCCATCGCCGTCCTCGGGAATAAAAAACGAGACAACACGGTTCTCAAACCGAGATTTCCGGATAAAATCATGTTCGAAAATAAAATTATCTTAAGAAATTTATTTCTTAATGAGAACTCAAGGTACTATGAGCTGTGAGACTTCTGTCAAAATTTTTAGTCTAACGAGGTGTTGATTTTAAACCGACCAAATGCACTAGCCGGTTATTTTCAAACATTTTCCCGTCCTCGGGAATAAAAAACGAGACAACACGATTCTCAAACCAAGATTTCCTAGACAGAGGATAAAATCATGTCAGCATCGAAAATAAAATTATCTTAAGAAATTCATTTCTTAATGAGAACTCAACGTTGCACGAGATATGAGACTTCTGTCAAAATTTTCAGCCTGACAAGGTGCAGTAATTTATTTAATATTCTTAGTCTTTAGCCAAGAGTTAACCCTTTGCACTCGAGAGGTGATTCACGGCCACCATTTGTTTTATAAAATAATCATTATATAGGGAAATAATATATTGCTTCAATATTATTGATTAAATTAAATTTGAGTATCTTAAAATTCCTATACAAATGTTGAAAAATGTTGACTAGAAGAATTATTAATCCTTTGAATACATTAATTTGCATGTAAGGTATCTACAAAATATTTGTGGAAAAATTCTTCGAGTGCAAAGGGTTAAAACTTAATCGTAGATTTATATGTTTGGACTGTTAGGAGACCGACGGACATTCGAATGAAATATGATGGGATCGTTATTCGGTTGCATAAAGTCAGGGATTGAGTTTTTGTTGAGTCGACTTTTACCAGCCGCCAGACATAATTACACGAGTACAATAAGCGTATGTATCTCCGAAACGATCGATCAATTATAAGACATCTGTCAAAATTTTCAGTCCGACAGGGTGTAACAATTTATTTAATAGTCTTAGTCTTTAGTCAAGAGTTAAAACTTAATTGTAGATTTATATATTTGGACTGTTAGGAGACCGACGGACATTCGAATGAAATATGATGGGGTCGTTATTCGGTTGCATAAAGTGAGGGATTGAGTTTTTGTTCAGTCGACTTTTACCAGCCGGCAGACATAATTATTCCGTGTTAAGAGCGGGTGGATCGCGCCGCCGACGCGACGGGTAAAAGGGAGCGTGGCTCCGTCAAAATATGATGAATGCCCGATCCATATGCATGAGGACGCGCTCTCCAAAGGAATTCTATTCACCGGCGAAGTGAAAACGCCACTTTTCTATTTTGATCAGAGAAGCCAAGGCTCACCCAACCCCTTTCCCAATTTCCAAACCATTTTTTATCCGAACAGTTAATTGTATCATATATATATATATATAAGATCGAACCACTGAGATATCTGCGTTTTTATTTCCATCGTCGCAACAAGTGTCCCTTGGACACGTCGAGTCGATGCGAAATGTCACGAGAAATAAGATAATAATCGTTGAACGCGCGGTTTGAGGGAATAAATTTATGAAAAGTGCCTTGAAATAAAACGTTTGAATAAATGCTCGTATTTTATCGGGCCGTTAATGTGAAGTTAAATAACGCGTTAATAGCAACTGCTTATCAATTATCCGGATAGAGCGATTATGAATATATACATATGTATAGGTGAGTCGTTGCAACTTCTCGTGTCGACGCCTATTAATGCAAATTGAACACCAGCGAGTTAACCCGAAAGCGACAAGACGTTAGAGTCGCAAGGTTGCGGCACCGCTGACACAATTCCGCGTATCGGCAATCACGAAATTCGACCGTTAAGCTTTTCTGATAAATTATCGGTGGGAATAGATGTTATTAATAGTTAAGGTATACAGCGAGGAATATTTAATATAATCGAAACATCTTGTTGCTGGAAATATCTTGGAGTTCGACTCGGCGTGATTTCATACTGTTAATATCGATCGCTCGGATTGGAAGTAATTCGTGTCGGAGCGACCGGATACGCTTTTCTAAAATTGAATCGAAACGGGGTAAATCCGTGAAACTCGCCAGACGATTTAATAAACTAAGCAATAAATGGGATGAATATCACGGTTTCGAAATAGGATGTGATTAATCCCTCTTGAGACTCGATCGTTCGAGCGTGAAATGAAAAAGCGACGTACAGAAGTTGATAATTAGATAAGGACCGGGATTTATGTAAAGAGCAACCGAAGCTATTCGATCGCCGAGTCTCCGATTTAATTCTGATTCGAAAACGCTCGGTGTGTTCTGTTTCCAGCTCTCTAGAAATGGAATTTAACAGTCGGTAGAAAGACACGGGATTAAACGACTGTTCTTCTTTTGATCTGTGAATCGATTATCGCCGGTTCACTTTTCATTCAACGAAACGAGAGGGTTGCACCCTGCAAGAACGCAATAAGTCGTTTGCTATTAACTCTTTCACCGGGAAAGACCGTATCTCCTCGTACTGCGTTGCAACCGACGAAATGTTTAAACTTCTTCCATTTATTATTATTATTATTTATTGAACATAGTCCTTGCGGTTCTGGACGAACTTCTGGCTTCTCCTCTTTACAATTGTACAGTCCAATATGTACTACACCTCAAACTGTACTTCGATTACTTGCTGTTATCACTTAACACACCGTACTATGTTATACTCAACTAAACTTTACAAGCTCACTGTATAATTGTATATATTGTAGTTGCTAATAACCTCGTCGTTGATGCGACATTAAATAAATAAAAAAAACAAAAAAATTGTACAGTTTAATATCTTACAATAAAC
Source organism: Ceratina australensis (assembly GCA_004307685.1). Taxonomy (NCBI): domain Eukaryota; kingdom Metazoa; phylum Arthropoda; class Insecta; order Hymenoptera; family Apidae; genus Ceratina; species Ceratina australensis. The sequence continues at coordinate 328,101 of SHCU01000058.1, read as the reverse complement.
GCCTTCCTTAAAAACATTAAGAATATTATGGTACGTTAAGTTGGTGTTCAAGTTTGAGTTTATGTTTTTAATGAACGAGTTTATTGTAAGGTATTAAACTGTACTATTAATCTTCCCAACAAAAATAAACTCAACGTATCTCTTTCTTATCTCCTAACTACTACTGACCTATCACCTACTCATAACTTATCCCCTATTCTAATAATCTAACTCTTAACTTAAATTCTTTTATCAGCAGTGCATTTGCCTTTTCCTTTTTCCCAATTTCCTTCCAGCGTATATCCTTCTGTTTCTTTTCATGCTTTTTCACTTTTCCTTTTCCATCCTTGCCCTCTCTCTTCTTGTATTTCTCTCAGCTTCTGTGCACTTCGTCCCTCTTCACCTAATATCACCTCTAGTTTAACACTATTCCTACCAGGACCGGTGAAATGACCGTTTTTAAATGGTAGGAATAGTGTTAAACGTCTTCCAATTTATAAATATATAAGAAAGTTGGGAAAAAATCGAAAAGAAAATGTCTATTTATTAAATTCGATTATCTTGTGAATAAAAAGAACCAAGGAGTCGGGCATTTCCATCCCTTGTCGGATTTATCGTGTAACCGGCGAAAACTGATTACCGATGAAGGCGACAGGAAGGGAAAATCTGTGAAACTTCCGGCGACAATATTCATTCCGGCCTGTGTAAACACCTGTCGCTGGCAGTAACTCGATTTAATCGAGAACTCGTCTGACAGACAGCTACTGTCTTTCCCGTGAACGTCAGAATAATTGTAAATATACAAGTGAATCAGCCAGTAGTTTTCTGGTTTCTACTTCTCCGCCGAGAGGTAACCATACCTCAGCGGCAATTACACGGTTTTTGAACCGGTTGAAACGTCGCGACGACGCGTTAATTACCCAACGATTTTCCACCCGGGGAATTACACTAATATCCACGAGAATGTAGCAACGGGGAAAATAGGAGCTGAAGGAGGCCTTTCGACTTTCCGCGTCGCGACACTTGATCGGTTTCCCCGGTTAATTACCCAATTAATTAAACGCTAGTGGATGTGTGCGGATCGTATATAGATCTGTGTACACTCCTGTTTGTAACCCGCCGAGCCGTTTAATATGAAACGCGAATGAAATGCAGCGACAGGTTTTAAATCGAGGAAAAATAGTAGTACCGTTAAACAAATTTGTATTCATCGATTTCATTTCAACAGACTACGAATCAATGTTCATATCAGAATTTATCACGACTTATTTTGACATCTGTTACGCGTCGTTCGTGGAAATAAGAATGGGTACGTTTTTTCTATATAAGAAATATTTTTTTTTACGAAGTGTGTTAGGAACTTTTGAACGGGTGTGTAGGTAATCTTTGCTCTACTTAACGGACAAGTAGCCGCATACGTTACACAGTTACGTGACACGCGAGAACTTTAATGACGCACGTGCGAGGGTAGTGCTTGATTAATTCTCTGTTCGTTAACATCGAAAATGCCTATGCTAAACCCGTTATCAATACTGGGTGCAGTGGAAATTCTTAACAGCCGAACACTTACCATAATCGACATAAATTATAGAGAACGAATGAATATAAATTGGTACGCGGTTATCATATAAAGTGAAATCTCAGAAAACGATGGCTCGTTAATTGATAATTAAATGAGCCGATTAAAAGATACAGATCGTTCGATTAACGACTGATCGTTCGAAACGTTAATACATTTAATAAATCCAAATAACCAGCCACTGACGTTCTATATCTATATATGGTAACTGTAATGATATGATATATATGATAATGATAACTTAACACGTTGACTGCCATAGGGGCCGTCGGTGATCGACGATGGGACCAATAGTGAAAATACGTAATTAGGGAAAACATCGATACTTATAAATTTATAAATAATACCATTGCGTCTGTAATGCTATGAAATAATTATATTACAAAAAATGTATAAGACAAGTTTATACAACTAAACGTATCTGCTGTAAATAATGTTTCAATATGATATGCATTGCACAATGAAAAATTCATGTTGGGCAAGTCACGTAAAATTCGCGCGGCAGCCAACGGTGTTAATCAATATTAGTACTCAATATTGGGGATCAGCGTGTACTCATAGTGCAAGTTAATATTGGACACCGATATTGGGCATCAGGAGTGATTATCTGAACACGGAACATGAAACGTTCATGAGATAGATAAAAATACCTTGGGATTGTAACCTTGATTTTCCAGTATCAAGTACTTAGAGAGATCGAAATCCGAGAAACGTTCGGGGTGTATATTTCATGGGTGTTCGAATTCGATTAATTAGGGACGCGCTGGGAACGAGGCGGATATCAGTTTCGGTACTTATTGATTTTCCGCGAAATTTGTAATTAACTGGGACCGCGGAGAAGTTAATTTAACGGCAGGATAAAATTACGCTTTGATTATCAGATTATGTAAACCGGCTGGCTCGGCCCGGACCGGCTCGGCTAATTTGATGCAACAAAACCCGCAGACTGATATCGAATCTTTTGATTAATTAATACGCGATAGGATCGTCGATGAATAAAAAGTTACCCGAGCAAAAAAGTGCCGGATCGCAAGATCTGCCCAACGGTGTTCGAATGTACGCGAGGTCTTCGAATCGTTATTAGAAACTTGCATTTCTGGTGTCGTGAGAACATCGTAAACAGTAGAAAGTGTTATGTATTTTAACCTTAATAATGAACAATAGCTGAGTGCTTTCCCATGGTTATAAAAGATAACAAGTGGTGTCACAGACTGCAGGATGGAGCTATGAACGTGCTTACCAAATCATGAAATAAACTAATTATTACACATGCGTAAGGTGCGTTTAGTAGTCAGCGTGTAGAACAGCTGTGAAACCTCGTTCATTCAGTTAATTCCATTTTCACTTAAAATACAAAATAGAAATGTGATATTCTATGAATATTTAACCCTTTGTACTCGAGAGGCGACTCACAGTTGCCATTATTTTAGAAAATGAAATATATATCATTGATTAAATTAAATTTGATTAGTATAAAATTTATGCAGGTATTAATTTAAGAATTGTAGAACACAAAAATGAACAATACATTCATATCATAATTATAAAAATATAAAATAATTGTTATATAGAGAAATTCAGTAGATATTCGGAGAAGAAATCCACGAGTGCAAAGGGTTAAAACCATCCACGCCCTATATCGAAGATTCATTTTCGAGGAATTAATACGACCTAAGATATTTAAAGAGTAATTACGTGGACAAGAAGGGCAAACCACTAAGTTCGCTATCCTTCGTCCTTTTTCTCTTTTTCCCCTCGTTCCACTTCTCACAAAAGTGTCACCTCTCTCGCTCTCTCTCTCCGGTTTCGAGGCTCTTTTCAAAAAGTTTCTACACTTCTTTCAAGAGGTCGTTTCGAGTCAATAGGCCATCTGGCTTGAAGATTCGGCCCCGGAAGAGCTTGCAGGGGTGAAAGAGAGAGAGACAGAGGGACAGAGCAGAGAAGGGGAGTCAAATATTTGACCAAAGAGTGACCGCGGCGGTGGGACTAGATGGCTATCTTTAAAATTCAGTGGTCCGAGAGTGTAACGGGTGGTCGCTGAACATCCCCAGTTTTCCCGATTACTCGTTCGACAATATTTTTTTATTAAATCGATTCATTTCTTCTATATGAAATTATATATTTCTTTTATACTATTGCAATGATAGAATTATGTATGTACACGTACACAATTCCTTTTGACGTCTAAAAAGTTCTATAAACGCATCTGTGCAAAGACTAGAGTTCCATCTGTATAAGGAACATGGTCATTGAACATTTCCAGTTTTCCTGATTACTCATTCAACATTACTCTTTATTAAATCGATTCATTTCATGCATATGAAATTGTATATTGTTTTTTCCTATTGCAAGGATAGAATTATGTATGTACTCACACGTACACAATTCCTTTCGACGTTTAAAAAGTTCTATAAACATATCTGTGCAAAGAATAGAGTTCTATCTATATAAGGAACAATGATGTATGCCTGTCATAGGTAACAAAAGATGAATAGGAGAAAAAGCAGGCTGTTCTAATTCAATTACCGTTTCATAGCCATTGTACCGGTCAGATTCTCATTGAATCAATAATTAATATAGAAGATTAACGGTGATCAGAGCTTGAGTTCTCATCGTTAATCGCGGTAATAGGAAACTTACATGGTTCAACTGTAACACCGGTAATTCGATGCTAATGACGGCAATTAACCTGTTTCCATGTAGATCACGAACCAAGGACTCTTCGTCGCGCAGCAATAAATATCTAATATTGTATGGTAACATGCGTTACAAGTAATAACAATTATCCCTGCGATAAGAATTGTTTTATCACTCGACGAGAACCGGAACGTTACAGGGGACATGTGAATTCGTTGAAGTTGGTATAATTTGCATGGATGCTGTGTAAAAAATGGCAGAAAGGGAAGGTGACGGTACGGAACGGCGACATTTTTTTCCACTCTGCTTGTCACCCCGCGATTTCCATCACGCTTTTCCCCTTTTTCGTTTCACGCGCTGATTAACAGAAAGTTCATGGTAACGCGAAACTCCGAGAAAGGAGTAATTAAAACGCGACCCGCGGGGGGATACATTATAACTTTCGATTACGGATGGATTTTCAATTTCCCGACGGCGGTCTCCGGAATTTTCAACTTGCAAATTAGTTCGCAATCGCGTAGAGCCGGGGACCCCGCCTACCGACACCTAAATAGATTGACATAAATAAAACCGCACCGAAAATTTATTGCCTGCCCGGAAGTTAAGCTAGTCGGTCAAAACAATTTTCATCCCTTCGATCTTTCAATCTATTCATATTTTCATCGATTATAAAATCTGAATATTTTTAATCAAATTAATATCACTCGATTCTACCAGTAAAAAAGCTTGATTGCATTCGCGTTCTTTCGTATTATTTAAGCCGAGTGTTTAGTAGACAGTTTGTAATACTTAAGGACTCGAGTAAAAATGTTACACGTTTTAATATATCATAGACAACTACGAAGAAGAAGAAGTACAAGGAAATTATGGGAAATTCGTGGAATATTCGTGCGCGCGCTATTGCATATTGATTTCTCTCTGGAACATGCTTGACCGACGGAACAAACAAACAGGTGCACACACGTACGGCCGCGATCCGGGCAAAGTGGCCCGAAAATGCCAGAAGTGACTCCCCGAGGGAAATATTAATTATAACTGGCTAAAGACAAATTAGAGTTGACCATAAATTATAACTAACCCGATAGTTGCAACTAGCTGGCTCCAACGAAATTCCGTTTTGATACCCTACAGACTTTATCAAAGGGTTTTCTATTTCCCGTTGATGTAGTAGAACGCGTTTTTCTGTTCATTCATTCCTTCTAGGTGGCATTTTATCTTTACTTATTCGCCGTCTCGTTCTTCTCGCCATGCGGTAATTTGCATACTCATGAAAGTTCCTTCCATTATTAATATGTATTATTAAGTTAATTAGTGTTAGAATATGTTTTTGTTAATTGACCGAATATATATATCAATAAATATCACTACACTTTATGAAACCAAGAAGATATTCCGTTGAAATGAATGAAATAAAAGGGAACAGGAGGGTTGTAAGGCGTTTAAAGAGTTTAAATAAAAGTAGGAGGATTAGAATTGCGGGGTCAGTCGGTGTAAAATCAGAATCATGAATGGATTTTCTCGGCTACTGGCTCTTGTTAAACGCGTAACGACAGACTACCTGGTTTTACGGTTCGTCGCAGCCATGTAACGCTTTGCATCTCTCTTTTTCCCTCGGTTAACGCCGGCGATATCAAGACTATTTCTTTCACAGAATTTCTCCCCGGTATATTCTTACGTCCTATTTCTGACGAGTAAAACTCGCTATTTCAAGAGGCTAATCAATTTATCATGCCTGTACATATAAAGCGGAGAGCCTGATAAGGAATTCCATGGATTCTAAAAACTATTTCCTCGTTCCTATCTACCAATCTTTGCTCTCAATTTTTTCGTAATTACTTAACATATCTGAACGCGAAGTCTCTGGATATTCATTGGACTTATCCATGTTTTCTCATCTTCAGCATCATTTACACTCGCGTGGTCACTCAGGCATTTACGCAAATGAATCACAGGTTTTGTTACAATGTCTTCGTCACAAATCTTCGCGTCAAATTTTCTCAACGTTTCTCATCGCTCCTTAGCGAACAACGACAGCTGATTTCGTTACGATGTCTTCGTCACAATTCTTTACATTAAATTTTTTAAGGTAAAGAGATATTGAAAATAAATTTGTTTTACGCGTTGAGCTTCGAGTTTTCTCAACGATTCTCGTCGCTCTTTAGCGAACAATGCGGAGTCCAATCGATTCCCCTCTTTTCGGAATTACGGAGTCCATTAAGATTTTCTTTTTGCCGATCAACTCACATAAAGAGGCGACCCCCTCGGCCATTTTTCTGCCGCTCCCATTCGCGAAAACTTTTCCTTGGAGCGAATAAACACGACCACGCGAAAAACGTATTTCCCGGGGAAACTTTCCAACGAATAATAAACGATCTTTATTAACGGAGCATTAATTCCACGAGTGTGCATCGATCTGCTCCCTTCCTGTCTTTTTCTCTCACACTCGTACAAAGTGATAAAACGTATGCTTGTAATTATAACATTGATCGATTAAAAAAGTATTCAAATATTGTTAACAGAATTCATTGATAATAAATTCGATGCGACGAAAATATTTAACGACTGTTATCTCAATCCGTAAATTGTTTCAATTAAAAATATACGTGACAAGGTATTAACGGCTGTAGAATTTTTGGAGAAACGTTTCGCCTGATACAATTTATGATATTCATGGAAAACGTGAGCGAAGTTTTGCATAAACTGATTTATGGGAATCCGCGTTATTTTTGTGACAAAGGGATTCCGAATTGATAGTCTTTCAAGCGGTTTGTTTCCTTTTTCCCTCCCCTCGGTAAAAATGGATATCCAACTCCGCGAAACTTTCTGTGTACGTACACGTACACGCGTACACGCGCGATTGTAGCTTTACCCGGGGACGGACATTTTTCAAATTGTCCCGACAAATTTCGGCCAAGCTTGCAAAATTGATCGCCCGGCTCTCTAACCCAGCCATCAATCATCTCTATCACGGGATAAATATTATCCGCGGTATAATAGAATTTTGTAAAACACGAATATGGGGAACGTTGCAGTTTGTGACCAAACCAGTTCGATTTTCATAATACCTTATAAATAATCCATCATTGGAATGATATCCCGTTTGACACAGTCTGCGAATTATATGAACAATGCGAAAACGTTATTACCTTCGGGGACGGGAAAACCTCGCTAAATAATGTATCCTGACATTTAACCCTTTGCACTCGATAGGTGATTTACAGTCACCACTTTTTTTATAAAATCAAGTACATATATATATATAATTAATTAATTTAATGTAATCACTATAAAATTCATACATTTAAAAATTGACATTAGTTTCATATCATATATAACGAATATATAGGAATAGAGAAATTCAGAAAATGTTTGGAGAAAATTTCCTCGAGTGCAAAGGGATTTCACGATTCATTTTACGATTTCATCGTCCCCTAAAAATGTACCAACTAATGACTTATTAACCCTTTTATTTGCAATGACGTCTGGAAGGTGTCGTTCACTTTAAGTCAAATTCGTACAAATTCCATTTCATTTGTAAGTTAAAAAGTAAGTTTAAGGTTTGGTCGAGAATGAGTTACCGCAATGAGGTTTTAACCCTTTAACCGTTTGCACTCCGGACAATTTTTCACAAGTTATTTTAGCAAATATAAATAATGAAGTAATGAAGCATATATATAAGCAATAATAAAATAAAGAAGCATTAAGCTTGGGCTAAAAGACCTCTTGCGGTATCTATAAAGATACAAAGTGACCCCAGCAGCTACAGAGTTATTTATTTATTTTACCACGTCGCTATAGCGGCGTCAACGGAGTGCAAAGGGTTAACTTACAAAGAAAACGGAATTTGTATGAATTCAACTTAAAGTGAATGACACCTCCCAGACGTCATTGTACGTAAAAGGGTTAATATCCCATGTATTTAGCCCTACGCTTTACTTCTATTCTAATGCATTAACTAAAGCTGTAAGAAATGCCAAAGAATAATTGTTCATGAAAATAAAATTAAATTTTCTACAAAGCAGTTCCTGCCTTTATTCCCAATTACCCATACTTCTAAAAACGGAATTCAAATTCGACGAACAAACATTAATTCAAAATTCCATACTGCAACGATTATTAAATTTCATATAGAATCTATTTACTTGATATTGTCATAAAGAACCCATTTTGTGGGAAACCTTAAATAAGCCGGATCCCTTCCGCCTGGCCATAATCGGTAGCCCTTTAACAATCCTCGCGGAATCACCGCCGGTAATCCGCGTTTCAATTAAGTCCGCAATTATCATCCATTCCTGTCGTCGAATCCGATCAATTACAATGATGCGGCATGGCGTGCGTTACGTGGCATGCGGGCTACGCGAGCGGAAAGAGCATGGTCAGGGACAAGCGCGAGAGGCCGTAATCCGTGCACGGCCGATACGATTCGAACGACGGTGCGCCCGCGTCACAGTCTGCGCTTAAGCTGCACGTGCCGTGCATATTCCTCTCCGTTCCTCCTCGTCGCTTGGCCCTCTCGTCGTGAACACCGAACGTGTGCGCTGCTCCTCTCCTCCTCCGTGCCGCGCGCACAGCCCGGTGACATTTGCGCTGATTAGTTATTCGTACGCGTCTGCCAGTCCATTCTCAATTAGCCCGCTTCAAATTGCCTTTCCAAAGATTTTCCAACCAGGTGAAGAAATCTTGCCATCGCTTCTCCTCGAGTCAATTTTTACCTCAAGGGTTTCGTTACATGTTAACAATTTTAAATAAAAATCTGTGAATTTATATATTTAATTAATTTAAAATTTGCGATGATTAATTATTCGTACGCTTCTG
>SHCU01000058.1:295624-311292 GCA_004307685.1 Ceratina australensis | reverse complement strand
CTGTTGAACATATCTATCCGCAGTAATCGTTAAACTTGTTTTCAACACCTCGGGATAGTTAGTTACGACTCGATGACGCGGCGGAAGTTACTTATGACTCGACTCAATATAATTATTGTCCATTTAATTTTATCTGAGGACCTTGAAACTTAATTTTTTTAATGGAAAAACTTTCAATTTTGAGGAGCAAATCACCCAGGCTGTCGAAAACTTCTTCCAGCCCAGCCACATTTTACAACGGAACAATTTACGAACTGCCAGAGCGAGAAGATTACAGATAACGGTGGTGAATACCTAATAAATTAATGTAATCTTTTTATTTAATGCGAGCAAAATAAATGTCTGATAAAGAAACGGAAGTTTCTTCGACCTAATATAATTATTGTCCAAGTGGACCATGAGATAGTAGAGTTATGGCTACCTACATTAAAAAAAAACGTGGTTTGGTCAGGATTCTCTGATAAAAAATTGTATAATTACTGTCCATGTAATTTCATCTGAGGACCTCGAAACTTAATTGTCCTGTATATTTTACCAACGGCTTGGTAACTTGCGGCCGGTGGAAACCGATCGTGGCAATCGAACAGGATTCATCGAAAGTTATCCGGCCGGGAAACAAAGCCGGTTTTGTAGGCGGCTGGGCGGACGGTAACCGCCGCGTGAAAATCACGGAACAAGCGACATCCGCTACGGGTAGGGAATAGACGCGGTATACACGCCGTCGAAATGGATCCGTTCTAGTTTCCAAGGCGTCGCGATTTTCGCCGAAAGCGCAAACGCGACGTTGTCTTCGTTAGCAAGGGCAATTATACCCGAGTACGCGACGCGACGGAAGGAACCGACCTGGCGACAATCGTTGCGTTCGCGACAACGCGTTTCAACGGTGGCACGAACGGAGTTCGCGAAAACGGTTTCACGGAGAAACAGGTCTTCGAACGACAAAGCCCGGCTACCTAACCGAGAATCCTTCGAGATTCGAATTGTGTACACTCGTTCCCACTCTCTCTCTCTCTCTCTCTCTCTCTCTCCCTGTATCTATCTATCTCTTCGATGTAGGATGATAGGGCGTCAGCCCGAATTTCCTCGCGCCCAGCTCTTTCCGAGTCGCGTTTATAAATTAATTAACATTGCACGGGAAAATGCGTAGGTAGTTTGAAATTAATTAGAGCACGTAAGAGTTTACAGAACTACAGTTAAGAACAAATCTGAACGCGTACTATTTAAAATTAAACAACGTTTTTGAATTTTATAATGTTTGAGAGTATCATAATTACTTCTCAGCAAATTTAGCGATATAATTCCTGAGCTTGTAAAGATCACTTCTGTAATTTTATATTAATTTAAAATAAAAGATCCTAAGAAAAAATCAATCTGGCGAAAACGAGTTGACCCGAAACGAACGCGGTGGCTGGTCTAATATCGCAGCCAGTTACAAGGTACACTAACCGAACCAGCTGTTTGGCGAGCTGGGTTTCCCGCGGGTACCGAAACGACAAGTGTTCCAATCTCCCCCGACGTCTGTTTCGATTCTCTGCGAAGAAACCGCCGCAGCAGAAATCGGGGTTTCGTGGGTCTATTCAATTAATTCTCACCGTGTCTCTTTTCCATCTGATTGCCTTTTAAATCTATTCAGTGGTCTCGTTCCGAACCCGTCCAGTCAACCCGAGTGTTTGTACTTCAAAAATTATCCTTTCATATCAACTATAATTTAATTATTAAAAAATCCATCTGTCATTCTAATAAAAAAAAAAAAATAATTCTTGAATTTTTAACGTTTTAAAATGCAGTCTTGTGTTCTTTTATACTGAGACATTTTTCTTTATCAGAGAACGTAATTTATAAATTACCTAGCCTCGTGAAACGATCGACGCATCGAACATCGAAGACGCTACTTTACAATCTAATAAATAAACTGTACGGCCTGCGCACGTTCTACGGATGGAAACGGAAAAAGGGGGCTGCGATTCGGACGCCGCCGCAACTTTCACGATATATTTTAACTCGATTCGTTTCTTTTTTTCTAGCCGGGGCCGTTCTGGGAGAAAAATGCGTCGAACGGGGAAGGAACGTTTCCGCTTCGCTGGGGAGCAGTTTGAAGAATATCGTGAAGTATTACCGATCCGGTACGAACGATTCCTGGAGCTTCGAGCCCGTGATTAATACCACTCGACGAGCAGACATTAACAGGATTAATAATTGTACCTTGTGCAATGATTTTATATAAAGCAAGTTGCCAGATAAATAAAAAGAATGAATCTTCTTGTCTATCGATTAAACCAAATGTATAAAATAAATATGCAATGCTAACATTGGACCTTCGAGACCATGATTAATACCACTCGACGAGCAGACATTAACAGGATTAACACTAGATTGCCCGAGGTAGTCATTTTGACTGCTTTTCAGTTTTACTTAGAAAAAGAATTATGTATATAATGATACAATTTCTTAGACATTCTTTTTATTGTTAATGTTCACTAACAACCTGTTTTATAACTGTAAATAATATAAGAAAATATTAAAAATCAATTTTAAATAAATTTCTTTACACATTAGTTATTCCTTCACAATGAAGTCATTTTGACTGCCTTTGGGCAATATAGGTATATACTAAGTTTCAGCCTTTCTAGTGTTAATAATTGTACCTTGTGCAATGATTTTATTATAAATAGAAGAAGTTGCCAGATAAATATACACTATGAATCTTCTTGTTAATCGATTGAACCAAATGTATAAAATGCTAACATTGGAAATTACAAGGTTCCTACATAAGATGATACTGATACTGATATTCCTACTGATTACCTAACATAGCTTACATTAAGATGTTCCTCAACTGTGAGTACAGTAGAAAAAGAAAATGAATAAGAATTCTGGTCGATTTCCAACGACTCTTCGACTGCGATTTATCCGCGGCTCTTCCATCGCGATCCCTCAAGCGAGATGGTATGGGACAGAGTAGGTAACTCTCGAGGGTGGTAAATTTCCGGCAGCGTCCGTCACCGGGTGTAAATAACGCGTTGGTCAAGTTCTTTCTCGGAGGGATGGAGAACGGCCAAGTAGAAATCCATTCCGGTATTCAAATGTTCGATCGACATTTACAGATCAAGAAATTCCACGTTATTTATCGACGTTTGACCGTTTACAATAATTACCTGAACCCGTGGCCAAGTAACATTTTAGAAAGGTAACCAAACTCGTAATACTAGTCTTCCTATCTAATTCCAGGTTTACAGATTTATAACTGTTCCTATATGTCAACTTATCCTAATTTTCCTGTCTTTAAATAAATATTTTTTATCTCGTAAAATTGTCTTTATGGAAGAATCAATATGAATTTTGACTAAATAAATATAGAACTGGATAACTGAATACCTGACTCGTAAAGGCATATTAACAGATTCATCTACAGAGATAATTACCCTCGTTTAAATACGACGTGTGTAAAGGGATATTCCTTCGAGTAAATTGTAACGCGTACTAAAATATGCACCAATAAATCATTTCTAAAGAAGACATACCCTTGTCATTAAAATCCTGTTTCAATTAACTACGTCACACTTTGATTGAACACATCTGGCACCTTATCCTTTTATCAAATATAAAATGTATATAAAAATTCCCAGAAAAAGGCAACGGGAGTAGAGGAAGTCTGAACCAGGAAGTATCGATTCATCGACAATCGGAATTTTCAAGAGAGTAAACAATGGATAAGTTTAGCAGCGCGTTGGCACAAAGGAGTCGGAGCACGGAAATCTCCCGATCCGGTAGGGAAGATGACAAAGGTACGCCGGAAGTGTTTGCGCGGAAATAATTAATCGCGCGTAACTCGGTCGAACCCACGAGACGCGAATGCGGAATTCACGCGATAGACCCTCCTCTCCTATTTCTGTTAAATCACTTTACCAATTTAATAAGATCATCCTCGAAACTTCCCAACAATTTTTTGCTTCGAAAGGGGAGGAAGATACTGAAATTGACTCGGTGCATCTCTTACGTCCAAGTTACCATTCACGGTTTAAATATTAACTACCCTTGTATAACACACGAGGGAGAGGAGATGGACAGCGTTACGGTCATAGCTGTCACGTGAGGAACTTTCTACCCTGAATATCCTCGTCTTCAGCCCTAGTGTAAGTAACTACCTAGGTGAGCCAAAACTTGAGGATTATTCTATAGCATCCACTTCCTTCCGTACTAAGGGATGCGTTACACGCACTCGAAACCGTGCCACTAAACCAAAACTTGAAACCGAAATGCAGAATTAATTCACCGAATTTCGCAATAATTAAAATTGGTAATAAATCTATCTAGAAATGATCTTTTACTAGAATTCAATTTTACGTGCTTTGCTAAGAATTGAAAGATAATGAGATAAGTACCAACGATTAACACTGGGAAACGTGATCCGATTATGGCAAGGAGGAAATTTCAACGGCACAATTACAACTACAGAATTAATTCTCACAGAATTTCGCAATAATTAAATCTAGAAATAAATCTCTTACAAGAATTCAATTTTACGAGCTTTACCAGAAATTGAAAGATAACAAACAAGTACCAATTATTAAAACTGAAAATCTTGATTCGATTATGGCAAGGAGGAAATTTCAACGGTACAATTAAAACTACAGAATTAATTCTCACCGAATATCGCAATAATTAAAATTAGTAATAAATCTATATAGAAATGATCTCTTACAAAAATTCAATTTTACGTGCTTTGTAACAATTGAAAGATAATGAATAACTTGAACCAGAACTACAGATTTAATTCACCGAATTTCGCAGTAATTAAAATTAGCAATAAATCTATAATGATCAATAAATGATCTCTTACAAGAATTCAATTTTACCTGCTTCGCTAAGAATTGAAAGATAACAAATAAGTACCAATTATTAACACTGGGAATCTTGATTCGATTACGGCAAGGAGGGAATTTCCACGGTACAATACTAATTTACGATCACTGTACTCGCTTGTTGGAACATAAACGTTATTCGTGTAAACTGGAGGGGGTTGGTTCTCGTGTACACGCGTACACGTGTCTATTCAGAAGCTGAGGTCCCGAACGGGAGGCATTATTAACGTATCCACGACGAGCTCGCTTCCCTGTGCCGCGAAACAATGCGATACTCCCTAGACGCAGGAAAGGGTCACTGGAGCTACTGTCTATCTACCAGCGCGAAGCTTACGGCTTACGCCTCACCCCCTTGGGGCGAGTGCAGGGGAGACGTTGTACAGTTTTCGCGAGAACGCGCGACCCGGGAACGTTGCCTCCTACTTTTATCTTAAATCGATTCCCGGCCGGGCGGATCTAATGAAAAATTCAGTTTAACACTCTGCGACCCTCTCCTCTCTCGGTCGACCGTTACGTATTCATACTTGTTGCAGCTCGGTTTATTCGTTCAATTTCAAATGTCAATTGCGCGTATGAAATATTGACGCGCAATTCATTTTTCTATTATCAGCGCTCACCGTCGGCATTTCATCTCGCCGAGACAATGCCCCCGGGCCAATCGACGTGACGTAAACGCGTGCTTATAAATTCGTAACAACGGGACAATGGTTAAAGCCGATTAGTTTGTGCAAAAAACAAATTCCATTTGTTCCCAGATTTCCGTGTCAATTTTCATAGGCAAACAACCGGCCGCCGAGGGTTAAACCACCCCTCGGTTAGCAACTTTTTTACGGCCCGGTATCGGCGGTACAAGTTTTCTTTCAGCCGAGGGTCCCGGGAAAGAGGGTGAACTTTTTATGATAGTTTCGATGGAAAAGATTTCAGGCTGCGTTCTTTATGGAAGTCTCCTTTTTTGTTCCGCGTCGTTTGTATGAGTTAAACGTTTAATGGTGCGGTTATGGTTTCTTAAGACTCACCCCCGAAGAATATTCGTTTCGTCAAAGAAATCTTTCGTAGATTCACGAGAAGTTTTCAAGCCTTTTCACGCTACTCGTTCGCGCACGAATGACAAGTTTGATAATCATTAAAATATCCAATACACCGTGAGTAATAAATACGAACGTTAATTATTAATTAAAACTTCCAGTTATCTCGAGCTCGTCAGGAATCTATCGTTATCTACTATATGTTAACACTAAGTGTACCGGTACTTTACGTATATGTATTTCTACTATAAACGAACAAATGATCCTTTACGAAATAAACGTTAATTTTTAGAAATTCTTGATATCGAAGAAAATAATACTAATCAGATAACGTAAGAATGTACAGTGATCCAAATAAGCGAAAGAAATAACAATGAGTGTACGATTTTAATGTGAACGGGTCATTTGACGCCACTTGGTACGTTTAGCGGTAATCAAACTTTTGTGAAGTCAAGACCGAGCCTTTGAATTAACAATTTACGTTACTGAAAATTACATTCAAAATAAAACACAAGATAATAAAATTCACGTGTACTAAAAATTCAATTAAATCACAAGCTTAACATTACTTTCACCGTGAGGTGTCAAAGGACACCTATCAAATTTTAACTGAACATTATTCACCGAGTTTAATCATTTCTCCACAATTAATTTTTTCTTATAATAGTTGTTAAATTAATTCAGCGATATCATTTTCCTCCAGCTCGTCCTCGATTTAAAAATGTGCCTATGGTTCGAAATAGGTATAGACAAAATCGCGATAGAAATAGTGTTAACCAAGAAAGCTCAACCATCACATTTTTCTACAAATCTGATTTTCTACGCGTCGTTTAATAAATTAATCCACCTGTCCTTTTTCAAGTTACACGACTTTACGTACCGAGCCTTAACCGTTTTGATGTAATAAATAAATAGACGTCAATGACGAAATTACGTGCATATGAATGATGCTGGGAAGAGATTTGCGCGACGAAGGCGGCCGGTCGATAGGAACGCATCCGCGCGCGTACACACAATCATGAATCACTCGCATTCCTTCCATCATCGGTATAATTACGTTTGCCGTTGTACAACCTGGCTGCAACGGTAGGAGGAACACGTGTCGCGGACGTACGTGTGCGTGGGTGGTCGCACGCGTATTACCAGGAGGATTCTATCGCGATACACAAGCCAACGTGACTGATATTTGCTTGTCGGACAATAAAATGGTTTAAGCAGAATCGAATAGCGATGCTAGGGATCAACAGATGCCGACCCGGGGTTACGACGATAAACTTTGTCCAGCTAATTATAAATAAAATAATGTCGTTCTAATGCCTGTTCATACGTTACATCCATTCTTATTCGAATTACATATTTTTTCTATTGCTCTATGTATATTGTTAAAGCTTCTTTTACTGCTGATAAAGTGATCTGATAATAGCGCTATAATTATATAATTTACGTAAAGAAAAATTAATTGACCATGATATTTGTTCGAATTTAGATTATTACTAAATTATTACCGTGAACTTAATTTTTATTTATTTTATGTCGTATAAATTATTCAATCAAAGATTCAAAGAATTATTTAGATTTTCTTCATCGCGACGTGACTCATTATACATGAATAGGCACTAGGTACTGAAGCTAATTGATAGAGGATGCGAACGGTCTTCGATTCACAAGAAGTTGAAGACGAGACATTCACAATTCTTATTGTAGTTAATTCCGAAAGTAGGTTATATTTATAAAATTTCGCGGGTCTAACCAGATGAAACTGGGCTCTATCCTTGCTCCTCAATCACCGTTTCTACGCGTTACATACTTTGGATAACGAGAATGGGAGGTCGACGAGAGAACAACATTCGTGATCCAGATAGCACCAGTCGCGTCCCTTATCAGCCTATTACGACAGCAATAAATGACTCTCGTTCCGCGTCGGCTCTCACGGATCGAAGCCCAACTCGAAACGAAATCAATTTTTATTACACGAATTTAAAAATCATTTTCAGAGGCTCAAAAAGAAATATTAAATTACTATCTAAATTCTAAATTATTTAAGAGACGTATGTAGTGAATACAAAAAATGATTCTGAACGTGCAATTTGCATCAGGAATTAGCAGTAGTAGTCATTTTCAAAGACTGAAAAAAATATTAAATTACTGTCTAAATTCCAAATGATTTAAGAAACGTATATAGTAAGTACTAAAAATGATTCTGGACATGCAATTTGCATCAGGAATTAGCAGTAGTAGTCATTTTCAGAGAGTGAAAAAAAAATTAAATTACTGTCTAAATTCCAAAGTATTTAAGAGACGTTTATAACAACTACTAAAAATGATTCTGAACATGCAATTTGCATCAGGAATTAGCAGTAGGAACCAACGCAGCTCGCGGGATTACCAAACCTAATATATCACTCAACCCGCGTGTAAAACGTGATCCGGTCAACAAACAACAGGGACGTACGAGATAAAACTATTTTCCATTCGAAATTCTCGACCGAAGCCCACGAGCGACAGAGATTTTTGGTTATTTCAAGCGATTCGACTAATTGCTTTTCTCCCCGGTGTCTGCCCCCGGGTTCGACGGAAAGAAACTTTTCCCAAGCGACGTCGGTGATGGTTGAAGCGAGGTGAAAAAAAGAAGAGAGAAAAAAAAAGAATCGCAGGGAGCTTCCGCTCGAAGTTCACGGAAAATCGGTTTAGGAGATTTCGAGCTGGGTAGGCGGCCGCGATTTAAAACTTGCCACTCTCCGGTTTAATTAGGTGTTCCCGCGTTCCGGAGATCTCGCTTATCTTACTGCCCCGAACACTATTTTCACTCCGTGTTGATTTTCCAGCGTTATTATCAATCTTGATAAGAATATCATCGCGAGAATATACTTGGATATGAAAATTTGCAACCGCGTATCTGAAAACCGTGGATGTGTCGTACGATCCGTCGACTCGTCCGTTTTTATCGAGTTCCTCGCTACTATTCCGCGAAACGTTATGTTCATAGGAAATCCTCTCGATAACATCTAATGACGCGAACTCGGTTTTTACGTCAAGAATAACTGCTGTTAATCGACCGACCTAATTATGCATTTCCGAATCACTACTTAATACGGTTAAATCTAATCTCGCACAAATTGCAATTACTATGTTTGACATTAATCACGCGATAATATTTGAGTTAGAGACTCGATAGCAAGTGACGCGGTGTGTTTTGAATTCTTTGCCTTCTGTTTGAAAGTACTACGGTCTTATGAAATGATTCAATAGCGTGTTTAGGAAGACAAATACCGATCAATGATTAAATCTAATTTCTTTTCCTTATACCAAGAGGAGAATTTCATCCAATGAAAACCGCGATTCTACTGCTTCTACCGCTCACCCACTCTTTTAACGTAAACTAAGAAAAAATGAGTAAACAGTTTCAAAATTCAGAAAATATCTCGAATAAATTCCGTGCTTGCGAAATATGTATTTCGCTACATGCAGCAGCAAACATCTTATCAATATGAATTTCACGTATAAAATGAATCATGCAGCACGTATTATACATTCGTGCAATTTAATTTTTATATCAGCCTTCAATCCACGTAAACAGCGCGGAACGACCCGATGCGAATAGGATGGCATGCGAAACATGTTGACTAAACAAATTCCACGATACCATTCATATAAGCTACTACAATAAATACCAAAAGAATATCAAGAGACTCACCGAGGGCTGATCTTCTTCAGCTCGCCCAGCGTAGGGTTGTACGTGTGATCCTCCCCGCTGATCCTAGCCACTCCTTCGGAAACACTAACACCGTAACCCTTCTCCACGATATCCACTAACTCGGGGAAGTTGTCATGCACCGCGTTCTTCTCGGTCCTCGAGACCTTAGCCTCGTCCACACTGTTCTTCCCACTGTTCCGCGTGGTCGTCGTGGCCAACGCGTCACCACTAGTCTGTTCCTTGCTAGCGTTCACCCTTTGCAGAAACTTCCTTCGAAAAGTATTATAAATCGTGTCGGTGTTCGGGTCGTCGCCGATTCGCACGCGGCCGTGGCTAGGCACCAGATGATGCCCGCTGTAGCCCAAGTCCATCTGCAGGTCCAGCACCAACAGCACCGTGAACAGGATCGCGAACGCGCTCAGGCAGAGCATCAGCTTGTCGCGCACCCTGATCATCCTGATGACGAACTTCATCTTCGATTCGGTCGAACCCCTGACGCAACCTTTGATCGGTCTTCTCTTCTTACCGAACGACCGCTGATCTCTCCTCGAGATGCGATCTATAAT
This sequence comes from Ceratina australensis, assembly GCA_004307685.1. Lineage (NCBI taxonomy): Eukaryota > Metazoa > Arthropoda > Insecta > Hymenoptera > Apidae > Ceratina > Ceratina australensis. The sequence continues at coordinate 301,145 of SHCU01000058.1, read as the reverse complement.
CACGGAACTGTCTCTCAGGGTTTCGGCATCGCCGGCGACGATCTCCTTCGTCGGTGCGTCCTCCTCGCCGAGGTACACGCGGGCCGTCACGAGTTCTGAGTCACCGGTCGACACAGTCCCATCGTTCGCCGAGCCGGACTCGATCCAACGGGCACGTGAGGAGCCGCGCCGCGGTTGACTGCTACTACCGGAATCCTCCGTGCTTCTCGCCGAGTCCACCAGCTGTTTACTCGGCTCTTCCGCGGTGGCTCGCGTCGCCACCTCGTCCCCACCGTCCACGGCGAAATTCGCGAGTCTGCATTTTACGGCCGACGTGGCCGCGGTCCGCGCGTGCACTGCGTCGCCGTCTTCTGCGTTCGATTCCTTCCTACCAGCAGGCTTATCGGCTGACCCAGCCCGCTTATCGCAGCTAACCGACGACCTATGAACCTGCCAGTCGTCCGCCGGCGGCGGCGATCGCTTAGCTTTCCACGACTTCCAGTCTACCTTATTCTCCGGCGACCTTGGATCGCGTTTGTTGCACGATCTCGCGTACCTGCGATAAGAGATCGGCGAGCAATCGGCTATCGTCGCGTCTACGGATACTCGAGACGCTGGGAATCTCGCGCGAAACTTATGGTGAATCTGTTCGAGAGCGTGCACCAGGCTCTCCTCGCTCCAGGATCGTCGCTGATTCGGCTGTAAAGCTTGAAACAATTTCGTAGACTTCTCTAGACGTCTTCTGATCAACACGCGTTGCTCCAATAGTCTCAGGTTGTCCTCAGCTCTGATCAAGTCCTCCACGTCCTCGACGGAAACGCTCGTCGACGAGTCTTCGTGCTCGTGAGACGGAAAGATTGCACTCGGAGATTCGGGACGATCGCGGTTCCCCCCTTGGCTATCTTTGTTCACGATTATAAAATCGCCTTCGATAAGCTCCTCGCTCGGGAAACCGACGATAGGGATGGACGACGGCTTCTCAGGCTCGGAATCCTTCGACGAGTCTTTGCTGATTTCCTTCGATCTTTTCCTCCGCACCGGCGGCACGGGTCTATCCTCGTCGCTGAAGTGAAACTTCTTCCTCAACACCGAAGGACTCTTTTGAATGTTCCTAACCAATCTCTCGCACCCCTCGGTTATATTGTCCTTCGAGCTCCTGACGAATCTCCTCAGGAAGGAATCGGTTTTCTGCAATTTTTTCGGATCCGGAGTGTCGGCCGTCTCGGTGTCCTCGGTCGATCTCCTCTTATCCTTGAACGCGAACTTGAATCTCGGTCTGTCGTTCGACGATTGCACCCGATCGCTCAGACTCTGCTTGATCCTACCCTCGTTCCGGCGCGACCTGAACCGTGAATCTTCATCCCTGATCGAGAAGTCGACGTCGAGGCTCGATGATACGCGCGGCTGCCGCGGCTTCGACTCGTTATCTTCGGATATCCGGCGGCTTGAACGTGTCGTCTTCCGCGTGGAACCACTTACGTGACATCTCCACTCGTCCAGAGTTCCACCCGGTAGCGAGCCGCCGAAGAGATTCGGTATTTCGGCCGGGAATCGCGGGACCCGTGAGAGCGATCGCGCGTCTCGACGTTTTGCCGGGTGTCTTCCCTGCTCAGAGAATTACTGACGCGCGCGCGGTGAGAAGAACAAGTCCACTGGGTCTCTCGATCTTTCCCGGAATCAGAACTGCGTCTGGACACTGTCAGCCTTTCGACTCATCCGTGTCACCGTCTGCGAAAAAAAAATGGTAACAACGTTGAGTGAGAAATAGTATTACAGCATTGGGTCACTAGGTAGAAATAAAAAAACTTAAGTTATATTGGAACGGATAAATGTCAATAACAATCAAAGTGCATGTACAGCTTTCCATTAATACTGCATGTTCACCATCAACATTGATTAGCTATTCCATTCGAGCGCAACCGAAGAACAAAAGAACGTAAATAATAATCTGAGCCTGCAGTTACAGTAAAACGTCATTCCGACTGCATTAATCGTTTCGTTTTACAACCGAGGTAAGGACACGGTGTAAACCAGCCAATATTACTGATTCATCGATTGCGCCAGGAATCAGTAAATCTTTTAACCCTTTCGGTATGAGCGCCGGATACATCCGGCATCCATCCGATGATTGTTATATTTATCATTTTGTATATACTTCTGTATTCTGTATGTACTGTAGATTGTATATACTTCTGTGTTTTGTATATATTTCTGTATCGAATTTTGTACAGATTTTACTTATAATTAATAGAATTTTATAACCGAGGGGTTTTAGAAGTGTTAACCGAGCGTTTTTATAAGCAGTCGCAATTACTTTATCAAATAAAATATACATCATTGATTAAATTAAATTTGGTTGCTATCAAATTTCTGCAGATGTTTATTTAACCGTTTCGCGGCGAGCCCTGCATATATGCGGCATCCACACCACGACTTCTGGGTACGAGCGTTGCATATATGTGGCATCGATCTATACAAGTGCCATCTACAGTCGATAGCAACATTTTTTTTCATATTAAAAATGTAAATATAGTTATTACATTAGAGAAATGATTGTTTTATTCAGCACAGTTCCTATTTAACACTCAGAGCAATGTATACAGAAACGCGAGTTTCCGTTCAGTGACGGTACTTCGGCGAATGGGGCTGCCGTAGCGGAAAGGTTCAAAATTGTACGACACAAAAATGAACAATAAATTCATATAACATATAATAATTATAAAAATATAGAATAATTATTATATAGAGAAATTCAGTAGATATTTGGAGAAAAGAATCGTCGAGTGCAAAGGGTTGAAACAAGTTGTTCCGCGAGAAACGAGTATCGATAGGTGGGTCGAGACCTCCAGCAGCGTATCTGACTCGAGGATGAAATCTCTGGGTGGCATCAACCCCCGCGAGCGAGCATTCCGATCATCTGAAAATAAATCAACGTTGGCTGATGGCGCAATAACGGGGTACGTCGCGAGCTTTTTATCGAGTGCGCGACGACCCCTCGGGTGTATGTACAATACGCTATGCATCTACCGCGGCCCGTTTAGATGCACTGGGTCAAGGTGCGCGCCGCGGGGATGCTCGTAGGCGTGGGTGGCCGACGGGGTGGGCACCTCGCGCGGCTGAAAGGGGAGAGATATCAACTGTGAAATAGAGTGACGGTAATGGCGCCGCTTCGTGTTGCGAGAGTGGCCATTACAGTTATCGCGAAAGAAAGTCGCGTCATAAAGGCGATAGGAGTTCGGGTGTAAGCTAGGAGAGGAGATCGGGCCGTGTAAAGGCGCCGTTCCTTTCTCGTCTTTTACCCCCGGTGAAAACGTCGCCGTTGCATCCGCGTAATTTAATATCTCGCATCGACCTGCATCGGGGGCTTTAATAACCGGAAAGGGGTGGCGGGAACAACCACTCGCCCGTTTGAATATTCATACGCCGAAGTGGGCGGTTAACCCTAAGAAAGGAATCTCGATGGCTGCTAGAAGTGGAAACGCGCTCATGAATTATGGCTGCCAGAAATTAGGTGTGGGAGACAGCGATTACTAATTTAATACGTTGCGTCTATGCGGCTGGAATGGCCCTTTAATAGCCCTGGAGCGATGTGCTACTCACGGGTCAATCGAATTTTCGTCAATTATCTTCGACGTACGATTTCAAATACTTGGACAATAATTCTCTGTCAGCTTTTAAGAGGACAAGATTAAAAAATAAGTCTTCTGGATTTTAAAGTAACTTAAATTTTTTAGAATATTATATTCAATTCGTTTAACATGCATTTCCAATCTCCCAATAAAAAATCACAAAAATGTTACTGAAGCACCGTAGTAAGTGATCCTGTGTGTTGCATCACACAAAGACTAGGTAGGAGATAGTGATTACTAATTTAATGTGCTGCATCTATGCAGCTGGCATGGCTCTTTAATAACCCTGGAGCGACGTACTACTCAGGGGTCAATCGAATTTTCGTCAATTATCTTTGACATACGATTTGAAATACTTGGACAATAATTCTTGGTCAGCTCTTAAGAGGACAAGATTTAAAAAATAAAAATAAGTCCTCGATGCTACTGGATTTGAAAGTATCTTAATTTAAACAAATATTATACTCAATTCGTTCAACATGCATTTCCAATCTCCCAATAAAAAATCACAAAATCGTTACTGAAGTACTACGGTAAGTGACCCTGTGCGTTGCATTACAAAGACCAGCACGATCATGTAAGTACCAAGGGAAGAACGGGAGCACGCGGCGTATTAGACGCAGTAGGAGATTTTACGGGCAGAGCATTTCCTTTGCGCCGCGGAAAAACTTGAATGGCTCCCGGCTATCTTTATTATCGTCCAAGGCAGAGAGAAGCGGAATTTCAATGGTCTTCGATCGTGTATCGGAGAGCCGATAGCGCACGGAGTTACAACAGGATGTTGCATCCCGACTTGCCCCTCTGCGTATGCCCGGCTCTTCAGATCAAAGATTCCGCGGTAACGACACCGATTTCCAATCGTTTCGCGGATGTATGTAGAGGAGGAAGAAGAAGCTGGAGGAAACGGTCCGGTAACTCGTCGGCTACCGGGTCGTCTCCCACTCTGGAGACATTAACGGCGGCAATTCCGTCGGGAATGTGCCCTCCTACGCGAATCGGTACTGCCATTTTTCGTTTCTATCTGCCCGTGATGCCGCCTAATGTGTTTTAACGACCGTTTAACTCGTTACGTTTTCGAGGAATAACTGTTCCCACTGAAATGAAATCTCTGCCGAACAACCATTCCCGAATAACTTTCTTCATGCGTTTCATGTGCCGTAATTAATTTCCGTAGACACATGCGTTCACGGCACGATGAAATACGCGAAGAAAACGTGTATCATGCGTGAATTCAAGAAACGTATTAATAAATGGTCAGGATTTCTAAAATCGTTTCTAACTACAAGGAGCACTGGGATAGAAATAATCTATAATTATCATATCAATATATACAACGATAAAAATAGGATAATTATAGATTATTTCACTTCGTAAATTGATTCTCTATACCCTATTCTTTTATGATCCGTTACCTTAAAAATAAGGCAAAGCGTAGAAACCGTGATTAGAAACGTAGACTTAACCGAGTTCATTTTTGCGAGAAGCTACCACCTACAAAACAACTTTCTTCATGCATTGTATGCGCCGTAATTAATTTTCGTAGACACATGCGTTCACGGCACGATGAAATACGTGAAGAGAACGTGTATCATGCGTGAATTCAAGAAACGTATTAATAAATGGTCAAGATTTGTAAAATTGTTTCTAACTACAAGGAGCAACCTATAATATGAGACTCGGATAGAAATAATCTATAGTAATCTAAATAAATAAAAAAATAAAAATAAGAAATAAAAAATAAAATAATCTAAATAAATATCTAATAATTATCATATTAATATAGCAGAAGATAATCATAGATTATTTCAATTCGTAAACTGATTCCCTACACCCTATTTCTTTATGACCTTCTACATTACCTTAAAAATAAAGCAAAGCGTAGGAACTGTGATTAGAAACGTAGACTTAACCGA
>SHCU01000058.1:243681-256973 GCA_004307685.1 Ceratina australensis | reverse complement strand
GCCTGGGGTCTTGTATTTGACTTTAAAATATTTTGTAGAGTGGAACAATGTTTCCTTATACTCTCATTGAATAAAATTTACAGATATGCGATTTAGTGTTTACTGAACGAGTGATGAAGCAGAGAAAAGTTTCAAAAAACTCTGCAAAATATGAGCAGATTGAAATCCTACTAAATTCTTGGCCCGCACGTTTTTATAATAATTATTCAAATCTCCAAACTGAATATTTAATTACATGAATTACAACCCGAGCGGCTGGTAATTCGATTGAAAAACAATAACAGATACGTATTCATCTCGAAATCAACAATTGATATTAAAACGGAACGCGTTAAATTATGATAAACGGTCATGCAAAATATCGTTATTGGAGTGCGATTAAACAACGTGAAACTTATTGGATAAAACGTTTCGCCGTGGGGATAACTGATCAGCTTTGAATTACTTGGCACAAAAGAAACTTTGTGCCGAGCCAAAGGCAGCGAAAAAAAAAAGAAGAATTCGAGCGTGGCGCGAGGGCAAAAACCGATTGACCGTTAAAATTTGCGGTTGTCAACCGAGAGCGTTTGCTTTCACTTTTGCCACGTGGAAAATCGTTCCCAGCCGGTACGGAAAAAGTAACGAGCGCCGGTTAAAAAGGAGAATGAATATTCATTCACATACCTGATTGCACAACCGTCACGTGGAAGACGTCAATCTTGGTGGATCGAGACTTCGGTTACACGCGAGAATCTCAGGTTCCGATTCTATTTTCAACGTCTGTCAGACCTGTGAATGAGAAAGGAAACGGACCTTGAGAACTCTGCATATCGTAGCTAGATTCAATTATGATTAGAATGATAACAAGTAATAATTGTCGCGAATCAGGTTAACGCGATATCTTCGAAATTTTATGTAAACTATTTCACTGAATTCTCCGGCTTCACGCATTCATGCTTGACGCGTATAAAAAGTAAAATTAATTTCATAGTTCAACCCGACACGATCTGTTTGGACGCAAATATTTAAATTGAATTGAGACAGGGATGAGAGTTAACATCTCATAAATCCGAAACTAAGCTCCGCCAAAAACAAGGATTGAATTCTATATGAACCTGCTGAGTCTCTCGATAGACAGGGGAAACGAAAAACGACGAGAGCAGATGAAATAATTGGGAGAGCATATAGAGTTGAATATGAGTGACACGGGTATAATCTTTTGAAACGAATATCCAAATTAAATTGACGCAGTGAACATCCTATAAATCCCAAACTAAGTTCGACCTAGAAACAACAATTTAATTCTGTATGAACTGAAGCTCTTAATGGACGCGATAGAAAAAGAAGTTTATGAAAAACGAGAGAGTATATCAAATGTAATGAACGAAGACCGTAATTCTAATCTTTCTACGCGTTGGCGATTTTTCACCGGCAAAGACACGAGTTTTCCGGTGGTCAAAGCACGCGTAAATATCACGGGATTTTTCAGTAGGCGAGCTACCAGTTTTCAAAGCGTTGCGGCGAGTCGAGAAAAACCGTTTTTCCGATATCTAAGCTAAGCGAAAGATAATGCTCCACTGGCTACCGTTTAAACAACACTCAACCAGCCGCAGAGCGCGGCTTCCTCTTCCTTTTCATCCCGCGGTGCATGGTTAAAAGCGAGGCGAGTATAGAGTCGCGTGGCTGGCAAAGATGCGCAACCGACTTTCACGAACTCTTTCAATGACGCGGCGACTCTGGCCTGACGTTAATCGAGTCATTATGCAACTGCTATGCGCGGCTCCCGACCGACGCGTAACATTGCCGTACAGCATTGCAATTCACTCTACACTGTACTATTTCAACTAATATCATACCTGCCAGCCTCGGTCTGCAATTAAACCTCGAATGCAAAAAAAGCATAAATCACTTTATCGCGAATGATATACGTTTAATATACCAGTAAAGAATACGTAACGATTATGAGAGCGAATACGGCGACAGTATTGCTCGGGTTGGATGTCGACACTTTTTTTAAATCAGAGAATAACGTTCGATACGAAGATGGAATCAGAGTCGATCAAAACAACGTCGATGGGTATGCTTCCCTTTTTACCTAAACCAAATATAAACATTGCTGACCCTAATGAATTTCGTCTTCCTAATCCGAGGTTACACGATTAACACTATTTCTACCGCGATTTTGTGTATACCTGTTTCGAAGCATATGCACATTTTTAAGTGCAGGATGAGCTGGAGGAAAATGACATCGGTGAATTAATTTGACAACTATTATAAGTCAAAAAATTAATTGTGGAGAAATGATTAAACTTGGTGAATAATGTTCAGGTAGAAATAGTGTTAAATAAAATTGACTGTTTCAATCGAAATTTTGAAACCGTATAATTCTTTCTAATCAACTTTAATTAATCACGTCCTGCGATCTGCGCAATTGAAAAATTCATCTGATAAAACTAAATTACCGGTCAGAGCTAAATTCCAGATTCTTACTTATTGCTACAATGAAAAGTAATCAAACATCTCATTGTCTAGAATTACTGTTCCTCGAGAATCCGCGGATTTATGCAATTCGCGAGTCGTCAGGTTAACGATGGACCCGGGTAACTATTACATCACGAGTATAGACAGAACGAGTCAAGTTACCGCGCAAAAGAACGTTCGGAGTAAATTAACAGGTGAGTGGAGCAGCTGATATCGATCTGAATCGAGACGCCGCCACCGCGAGCACGCGAGCACCTATTATTTTCACTTAATCTGTGAGCTAGATAAACTGTTATCACAAGGCGATATTGCCTTAACGACGAAATTAAGAAACGTACAGAGGAATTTCAAAAGTACACGAATATTTAAAGAATAATTTAAACCACAAATAATACTAAATAATAATGACAAAAAGAACTACGATTAACGCTAATAAAATGTGTGATTGTACCTAGTATCATTGAATGATATTTTCAATACATCAATTTTTAATACGACTGATTTGTGAATGTATAAGATTCATACATGTGTCTCAATAATTTGATGAAATTATTATAGGCACCCTTGAGTAATAAAAAAGATAATAATTTTTAATACGACTGATTTGTAAATGTATAAAACCCATACGTGTGTCTCAATAATTTGATGAAATTATTATAGGCACCCTTGAGTAATAAAAAAGATAATAATAGCATTCGTGTGTTTCCTCTGACGTAAACAACTTATTTCTAACGCTCGACAATGAATCATGACGACAGACTAGGTTGTATCGAATTTCACGGGCGTCCGACACAACAGTTAATTACTCACCCGGTTGAAGCGTAGTAAACGATGGGCCAACGGAGGCTTCGAAGAGCGTATACGGAAAACGCGACGCGGGATTTGTCGGCACAATGACGCGAGGCCCGTTGCCACCTGTTCGTTTACACGGACGGCCCGATTTTATTTTGTTTTTATGAACGAATCGGGTGAGAGAATGAGTTAAGCGGACACAGGGGTGGAAGCACGTGGTACGGGTGCTGTTCGGGAGAACCGTAACGAAACGATGTCGACGCGACCAGAGCTCGCTGCTCACTGACACCACGTCGTCCCCGCGTTGCCTCGTTGCCCGCACTTCGCCCCACTACCCTGCGCCCATAGACTCCCACTTCCCGGCGTACATACATCAAATGCAATAATTCAAAGAATGTGCATGTGTACAAGCCTCGAGGTCATGGTTTTTAATGTTTACGTCTGTGCTTCACACGCCTGATGTAACTTACTAATATATTGATAGACTTGTGGGAACATGGATTTCAAGGCGATCACTAATAAGAGTTAGAAGTTTTACTGAATGAACACGAGCAAATTAATCCGTTCGCGTAATTATCAATTATCACCGAAATGCACATTAGTTGATTTTAACAAGGAATACAAATTGTATATGCTTGGGCATTTAAATACGAGTTGTTACCGATTAAAAACATGTTAACCCTTAGCACTCGAGAGGTGACTCACGGTCACCACTTGCTTAATAAAATAAAATATATATCATCGATTAAATCAAATTTAATTACTGAAATTCATGTTGATAATAATCGATATCAATTTAAAAATTGTCGAACGTGAAAATTAACAATAATTTCATGTAATATATTATAAATAATTATGCAGAGAAATTCAATAAATGCAAAGGGTTAATACAGACATACCCTGAGAAATGTTGATTTCTTAATCAGCCATTTCTGATTTCATATAAAGAATTCTACCAAATGATTGAACAACGTCATATCTACACGCGTACTGTAGATTTTACATCCCTAATAAACTGATTGATTCTACAGAGCTACAGTGTTAAATATTTGTTTCTGAAAAGTATCAAAGAAGGCTGTAGATATAAAACCAGAGTGAATCCTCGTTAACTCGGTAACAATACCAACTACACCGGCGTCCCTAACTCAACAATCGTGCACCGCACCCAAGGGAACACCCCGGGATCCAATCTCCGTGTCTGTGAATCTAGTCGCGACTCGTTAATCAATTTAAGCTCGCAATCTCGATCGACGAGGAGGTACCGAGGATTGACTCAACCGCGCAATTATATATAGTCCATCGCTTGTTTCAGAGCTTGCTCAGAACAGAACACGAAATATTTAAACATCTCATTTTTCATAGAATATATCCAGTGACATAAAATCAATTCAGATTACCATTTTTATTTAACACTAAAACTACCGACTGATTTTTCATATTTAATATACTGCGTTAACATCTTTCATATTTGAATGCTATTTAATACCAGCTTTAGTATTTTAGCTTGGTATCAGTTTAAATCGAAGTTGCAATTTTAACAATATGACAAAACCAGTCTTCTTTTACTTTTCTCCCTCGTACAAGAATTTATGTGGGATCATTTTTACCTTAAGCGGTAGGTTTAAAATTTAAAACATAAATTATATGTCTATAGAAATATGACAGAATCGCTTGAATTGAAACATGAGTACGCGCATTATTTTGTAAACCGGAAGAATGAACTGAGATGCACACTCCCGTGTTACGATTAATTGTAACAACGTCAGGCTAATGTCGATTGTAACTGGCGGCACCTTACAACAGGAGTGCTCCGGCAGTAAATGCAAACGACTTGACCCGAGGAGCCAGGGAAGATCGGAGCGAGACAAGGCACGTACCTCGGCGCCTTCTCTTTCTCTCGATGGAAGAGAATATCCGTGCATAAGCTGCGCAAAGGAACGTGCGAGAAGATCGAGGTCCCTGTACGGTTGCAAATTCAATTACAGGCTGGCCATTAAGTGCCGCGTGATCGAGACGAGACGGTTTCGACGAGCGATACGTGCGACCTACGCGAATTCGTGTCGCTTCGACATGAATAGCACTTCGAGACGCTCTCGCTCGATGCTCTCACACTTTTTCGCTCATTGTTTCCAATTGCAATCTAAGAGTATGCATCGACTCGCGATGTTTGTTTATTAATTTCGAATAGAACTAAAAATTCCTTCTTCGATATACTGATTATTTTAAACTGCGTAATATATTTAGGAAAAACTGGATGGCATTTGATAAAATGTAACGGGACAAGAATTATGTTGATAATTAAATAGAGGAGAAGCGATGAAGATAAAACAACAGTGTTGGCCGATGCGATAGGTGTTCGAGAGAGGGTGGAAAAATACACGGAGATCGAGGGAAGAAAAATAGCACTATTTCTTGCGAATGACTTCTTACTTTCGACTAGCTGCGAGGAGTTCACTGCATCGCGTTACTGCGAAAATCATTTTTCAAGAAATACCGCTGACCGAAAGAGTTTCCCGAAGATTTATTAGAACGTAGGGGACCGACATAAAAATGAACATCGATCGCAAAACATACGAATTCAAACCCATTTCTCATCAGCCAACGCAAAACTCCTCGACTCCTTTCCCGACTTTAATTGTATCAAGATAATCGTTTAAATGAGTCCAACATAAATTTGCTTTGGTACAAAATTACAATCCTTAATTATCGAAGTGTTAATTTAAAACTACTAAAATATCTTGTATCTTCGAGTATTTAAAAATGATTTTAAATTTTCCCGAAGTATCACCTGAACTTCGATTTCAATTCTAATTACATTTGACTTAACTACAGAATCGAGATAATGACAATTTGATACCAAACAGAAACACTAAAATACTGAACGCAATAATTCAATATCTCGTTACAGCAGTTTGGCATTTGACTAACAGCATTGGAATGAACGAACGTATTTTGACTTTTAATACTATTGTTACAAGCGGCATGCGAAATGGCCTGACAAATACGAATTTTAATTGTCCGATTCTACGAACGTGACAAACGATGAAATGAATTTAGGCACAGTGTCAAGGGGGTACAATGTGAGATAAGGAAACGTTAACGACAGATTCCTCCGCTGATCTGCCAGGCAAACAGCCGTGGGCGGCCAAATTTTCGGCCGGCACCGAGGAAATTTTCGTGTTTGCTCGAACTAGTCTGCATACCAAACGACGATCAAGATTCGACGCCGGTACGCCTGAACGCACCTACCGCATAAGCTAGCCGAATTTTATCGCAGTTTCACCCAACGATCGCGATCTGATCATCGATAAAACTATCATTATTTTCTTATTAAACGTGTTTCGTGCTCAGCTGCCTGAGCCACCATATCGTCCCAATAAATTTAGAGAAGACCAGGACAATTGATAACTTCGTAACAAGAATAATTCGAGTTAATTTAAACATAAAAGAATTGACAATAAGCCATATTCGCGAACTGGACAATTTAATAATACAAGTTCAACCCAAATACGGTTCGTACATGTACATCTAAGGTTTAACTGAAATCCGTACGTGCTTGAAATATTCACCATAATCTCATTAAGTAAATAATAGATAGCCTGATGTCTTCAAATTTACATACGTCTGCAGCTTAATTGAAATCTTCGTGTACTTTAAATATTCATCGTGATCTCATTAAGCAAAATATAGATATCTCCTAAAAGACTGTTACATTCCTTGTAAACTAATGAAATTACAGTACGTTATAACAGGGTTAAAAAAGTTTTTATGAAGTCGCACCGTGCAAATCAAGCTTATGTTTATTTATTTTTCTACCGCGATAGCTTATCTTGAGATCAAAACAATCGCAATGAATTATAGCGCTATTTCAAATCTATGATTGGACGTATTGGGATTACTTAAATTTTACACTGCATATATCAAGAAGGCTAGAAATGTTATCAGGTCTCGCATTAGCCTAAGGCTTCGCTCTCTAAACCGAAATCTCTATGATACGGTTCGTGAAAAGACGCGGAGGAACGAATAAAAATAAAGATTTCGGGTCAAGGCGAAGGGAGTTGACACAGCGATATCTAGATGGATCGGCTACCGAGGCCTACTCTTTTCAAACCGTACTAAAGGAGTGGTTGCTCCCTTGGAAGTCGCAATCTTCAGATAAAAATCGCCATGAGAACGCATCGAGAGGGGTGAGCCTAGATAAGGGTAGATATTATGGTGCGTTTAAACAAAATTCAGAAAATAATCGATCTTACTCCATTTTTAATCATACAAACATGAACTCAATTATTTTCCTCGTAAACTCAGAATACAAATTCTCATATGACATATTCGATAAAATCTTTTGAATATCACTCATCGTTAAAAAATTGCTTGCAACTATTAAATTAAATCAAGACTCAATATTTGCTTCACGAATCCATCAACTGTTTTCGCTTGAGCTTCGACTAGCTAGAAAGAAGCGCACGCTTGTTTGGTTTAAACGCACCTTTACATCAGAGGGATGAACGAGAAGGGCACCCAAAGAATGAAATAGAAAGGGGAGCGTAAAAGGGGCATTAAATTTAAATTGCTCGTATCCCGGCGCGCGAAACTTTAAGAGGCGGCGCGGCGTCATCAAAAAAATGGAAAGCTGTAGGTTGTAAAAAAGACACCCGCGATGCGTATCCCTATCCCACGCTCGGGAGAGATTACACGCCGCGAAACGGGATTCCTAGCAACTATCGACGAGATAGATCGGGGTTACGATTTTCTCCAGTTCGCTCAAGGAATTCCTCAGGTATTCTATATTCTCCCTTTGCTCGACGATGGTTACTACTCTCCCTAAAAATTCCACCAGGAAGTCCCGAACGAATGGTACCTATTTCTAAGGCGAAATAAGATAAACTCAACGGCTAGTTTTTGTTACTGTTGCTTCAATGAGTATTAGCTACTGTTAGAAGGAGCTGAAATGATTTAAATTCATTCCTATTTCGTTTGGAAATACCTCAGATAAACTCTTATCGAAACGCATAGATAAATTGTCGCTTAAATATACATATTCAAGCCGTAAAGGGAAAATAAAGATTGCAAAGAATTTAACGCGGTATAAAAAAGGAAAATGTTTTCGCAGTCGTTTAATACACGGTGCTCGAGATTGTGTTTTAGCAAAATTACAACGGCAGAGATTGCCTTATTAAAATTGAAGCCGTTTGAATAACTGAATTTTATATTTAGCAACGGCGTGAAATAGCCGTCGCTCGTATACGTGGAAGGAAATTAGTCGCGAAAGTGGGTGTGTAGTTACAGATAAAAAGTGATTACTCACGCGTAACTGAACTATTTACCTGTACGATAAGAAATTAGTTTTATGACTAACTGTTCGATATTCATTTCGACAAATATTTTCTCGCGACAAAATGAAGTGAAATAAAAGTGTAACAAGATACTAAGCTACTTCTAACGTGTGTTAAATCGTCTTGTTACTGCTCTAATTTATACGGTCAGTTTACAAGGTTACCGAATGCGATTAGACGGAAAGACTGGCAACGACGGACAGAAGGCAAAGCTCAGAAAAATAACAATTTTTCATATTTTAACCAGAAAGCATCGCGGGATTGCGTTGAAACAGAACGAAATTTTACGAATGAATAATTCACGAGGATATCTCACCCCGGCTACGAAAACGGCGGTCAAATATTTTTTTTCCTCCTACCGTTCCTTTCTGCGAAATTAAAAAATCGGGCCACGAGTTTCAAAACACGTTCGACCTCTACAGCGTAATAACATATAATGATGACGATGAAAATAGAAGCGATAAACCGGGACATTGTACAAAATAATATATATCATTCCTCTAATGACAATTTTAATTGATTCTATCCGTTCGTCTAGTTAATCACAGCAGTTTTCAATGTTCGACTGCTGATTGCTTTAATCACATCGACTTGCATTTTTCCGAGGATGCATCTACACACATCTTAACGGTGTGAAAGCGAAGATGATTTCTCTGCCACGTTACAACTTGTTTACATAAATCATATGATATAATGCTTTCATCAAAGAAAGTATGCGACGTAATAAATTACTGACAAGACAATAAAAAGCTGAGTTAACATATTTACAGTTTCACTATGTGTACACAACCGAAACCTGCTTGAAACTTTATCAATATTATCACATCGTGATACGGTCTCGTTACAGAGTGAAATTTCAAGAAATTTAGAAAAATATATTCATGAAGGATCCTATGATAAGTGCGGATACTTTCGCGAGCCGCTGCAGGTACCGTCTGGGCATAAGTACGCGACCGGGCACTTGAGCCCGCGAGGAATATTGGAATCTGGACCAGCAGCTTGCACGGGACATCGCTGCCTCGTGTATGCATATTCCTCTCGCTTCTCGCTTCTTATTAACGTAAGTTCCAGACGCGATATCCCATGCTCTTTGATGTCCGCCACGGACTAAATTCCCTGCCTCGATCGTCTAATAATTTTTAAAAAATTGTTCGATACCCGAAGGTATTGGAAGATGCAAATATTTGCAAAACTGTCAAAATTTCCTCAGTGCGCCGGAATAATATCGAACTGTATTCTATTACCAAAATCTAGTGCCTGTGAAAATTACTTTAAATATTCAGATAAATTTGGTAAATCCACGTCATGAGAATCTGTTCGTTATAGGAGAGACGCAAGAATGCTTTTGGTCAACTCGTGGAATTTACCCAAGACCACGTCGGCATCGACATTAAATTTACAACGATTCACACCGCGCATACCGTTAGACTCGAAGTTTTCCCTTGTCTGACACTTGAGGCTAGCCTGTTCGACGCGTATATTCTTGTGCAATCGCGTTTTATATGTCAACGAACGACATTTCCCTTCGCCTTCATCCGAATCGCAATATTATCAGAGTTATCGCATCAGCGAAATTAACTATTCTTCATTTATTTCTCCGACCTATTGAGAATTCTAAATCTATCCAAGATGTTTGTCACATAAACATTCTAAGAAACTCTAAAGTAAAGTAACAAAAATTAATATTAAGCCTATTAAGAAATATTAAGCCTATTCAATTATAAATCAGTATGAATATTCTATCTCTCCTCATTAATTCTACATTCTGTATTTGAAATTCACTACTTAATAAAGTAAAGATCCCACGAAAAGTAAGTAGAACAACACATTAGCTACGGTCGAAGGATGAAATTAACTAAGAGGTCTGTTGGACTAACGATTTTGCTAGTATTACAGAAAAAGCGATCGAGAAGCGTAATTACGGTAAACAGACACAAAGGGAATTTCTATTCGCGACACGGTTCACTCATCTCGTCGCCAGCTAGCTTCCTCCTCGCCGCGTCGCGTCGGTTACCGTGATTTTTAACGAGCACTCGTTACAAACCACTTTCTAACGCATCGACGTGTCCGAGTATTATCTTCACGGTACAAAGCACGGCGCGATGGAACCGACTCTGCCGCCTGTTTCTTATCGAGCGGACGTGCACGAATTCGCAAACGAAATCGTTTTCTAAATACGGGTCCCGCAGACGAACTTCTGCCTCTCTTTTCCTTTTACTGACAAATTTTTTAGCTCACCAACGAACCCTCATGTATCGATTTTTTTCTGCCCATTTTAGTCAGAAGTAACCCAGATATATAATTATTATAAATACGTTAGCGGGAACTCGAATTAAATTAAAAAATTCGAAATAAATATGACTTTTAATTATTGATTTTATTTCGCAAATTCCAGTCGAAAAATTCTAAGGAAATTCTATGTTTCGTTGGTAGGGAAACAGTTGAATAAGAATTAAAAGCTACAGATAAGCTCGACACTCCTGATTTAACATATTTGCTAATTAATATTTCAATGAATTGAGGAAAACAGGAAACGAAGTAAAATCTTATCTCTAATATTACCCAAGTTAAATTTGAATGTAATCAACATACTGTTCGTGATTAGAGGACGCTCGAAGCAGTCCTCATCCTCACTTCTCACGTCGGTATGGTAGTCGAATGTCAGAGATAAGAGCCCACAAAATAATAAATTTTCTCGTATATCTAATCTAACATAATTATTTTTTTTCCTTAGAAATAATTTCATAAAATTTCATCATTGAGCGACAATAAATTCTCACAGCTACGGAATCGATTTTAGCAGATGGTGTTCTGGTCGTACAAATGCGAAACGTGAACCTGACATCTAACGAAGTCGCAGTGTCGACGACAGAAAGGGAAATGACTTTTTGACAACAGCGAGTACCGATTAAAAACCAATATATTTTTCCGGAGTGATAGCACCGTCGCGTTTATCGGTAACTACCTTTAATCGACTCTAACAATATCAATGTGACAACGTGTGGAAGGAGGAGCCGAGTTTCACGATGCGTCAAAAACGACAGCTTTAACATTATTGATTATCATGAACCTCCTCAATGAACATAAATGTACCTAAGCTATGGGTTGCTGATCAACGCGTGGAACGAAAGCGAGAAACATCGAATGGCTGTAAAACTAACATGACAACAGTTACCTTGCAGTTATGCTGGTCATCGGATATCTATATCATTGATTGAGGAGTAATCGTACAAGGAGACGTACATGTACATATGGTTGTAAATCTTGTAGAAGTTAGACAAGAGCATCTAAGTTAAACCGGATAAGGATGGGATCAGAACAGAGTTCTCAAGGGGGTGCACAGGGGAATGCCAGTAGATCAAGGAACATCCCTCTGAGGCGAGGCAAGAGCGTACCGAATCGTGAGAGGGTACCAGAAGACACACCGCCGAGGTGTATCAGCCCTGGTGCCAGCATATGCTCCGATTCTGATCTACCATATATATCTTACACTGTGAATAGGCCGATCGGCGACTCGCCAAAGATGACGAACAAACAGTCACAATTATACAGAGGGAAAAGTTTGGGCGCGCAAGATTTATCTAGACGTAAAAATAGTTTAGGTTCCAGGTAAAAATCCTTGCTTTAATACTAATACAAATTTTTTAAAACGCTATAACTATCGTTTGTTACAGGAAAACTACCTCCAATAAAGTACACGACATAATAGTAGTGAAACCAGCTGCGGCGGATCCAACAACGGACAAAGATCCGGATCTGGTCAAGTTGCAAAGCATTCCGATGTTCCTACCGATAATGAGAGGAACGTTGAATTTACCTCCGGGAGTCAGAGACCCCGAAATTCTCGAGAGGCTGAATCCCATCGGTTTGTTCAACCTATGCGCAAGGTATCAACATCATCTGAACACTAACGCTCAGATGATAGCTGGCGAACAAGCTACTCTGTGCATCAATATCGAACCGGAGGTGACCAGGATGCTGAACCTGGCGACCGAGAGGCAAAAGAAGTTTGCCAAATTCGCGGAACAATTGAACAAAGTACAAGAGCTCAGTAAGCAGCTAACTAAATGCCATTCACTTCTGAATCAGACTCTAGAGAGCCTTGAGACCCTGAACAATCTTTTACCAGTAGAAGAGAAACTGGAACCGTTTGTTTGGACTACTGGATAAGGAAATGTTAATATGTGGAACGAGCTACACAATACATTGCACTGGTGCTAAGAGATAATTTCGATCGATTCGAAACTGCTAAAAACTTGTTAAAGACTTTTCGTTTTTTTATTCTACCCTAGCGGAACTTTGTTACTAACTCTCGTCGAAAAATTTTTGACACCTCACACCTATATTGCACAGAAATCTACCTATTTTCGTGTTAATCCTAAAAGTTCTATAATTGTATAAAATGAAATACAATGTTTAATTTGAAGAATATATAGAGATTTCCTATGGTACAAATTTGATACTTTATTCAAATAAAAATTGGTAAATCCCATGGTCACAACAAAATGATTCATAGCAACCTTATAAACATGTCAATATAAAAAAAAGAAAATAAGAAATGTTTTTAAACATTTACATACCCTAGGCGATAACAGTGGCAGACCGTTGTGCTTTCAACCTTCTGTACGCCATTATGATATCACTTTGCTGTTTCTCTAATTGTCTTCTTTCTCCAACCGGTAGATTTTTACGCTTACCGGTTTTGTT
>SHCU01000058.1:217885-242392 GCA_004307685.1 Ceratina australensis | reverse complement strand
TCTTCAATTTCAACTTCTCCTTCCTCTTCTCACTCTTACTCAATTTCGGAGCATCTGTGGTCTTCTTTTTCTTCTTTTTGATGTTCCTATGCTTAGCCCTCAACATCTCGATCTTTTCTAACTCCAAATCTTCACATTTCGAGAGACCCTCTATTTTCCCCGTTACAGGATTTCGATTTACTTGAACACTGAACTTCCTCTCGAACGCGGTTTCATTGATAAAATTGTGCGTATCCCTGTTGACTCTGTACAGAAATCGTTGCTCGCTCTCTCCGGGCATTTGCCGAAATATTGGGACGACTTTGTCAGGCCGAGCTTTCGGATGCAAAGGCGTAGTATTCCCTCCGCCGACAGATATAAGAGCCTTCTTCTTCCTCTTCTTTTTTACTTTCGTCAACTTCCCGGACTTCACCGCTTCCTTCAATTTCACCACTCTCTGCAAACTTTTCGGTATCGCTTGCTCCGACGCATCTTTCGGCGGCGCATTTATCTTTGTTTCTAACCTATCAAGTGTGGCAAGTTACTAACCCGTAATATAATTGTTAAACAAAGCTTATATTAAACGCAGAACTCACTCTGCCTGTCGTTTCGCCTGTTGCTTCAGAGGATCCTTCACTCCTCTGTGCTTTTTACCAGGAATTTTCCTACCCATCTTTTGATAAATTCGAGAAAACAACGAGACGCAACTTCTTCACGTGGTCGACACTGTCGTCTGCTTGGCAACCTGAACGGCGCGCGTAAATTTGAATTGTCGGCTGACGTGACGAATTTCATTTGAGTTCGAATTTCAACGATAATATTCAATACAGTAGAAGGATCAGCAATTTATTATAAGAATAATTAAATCCCGATTAATATATGAATAAAAACGAATCGTGGCATTTTTAATTTGCGACCCTTCACCAAATGACCCAACGAGGTATTAGAATCTAGGTTGAAAATCACTCTCTTAAATTGTATGTCGATCTTTTAAGAAGTCTTTGGTAGTTGAATTGACAGGACAAATCTCTACTTATGAAAGCAGTATTTTTGAATTTGGCACGCCGATAATTTCCTTTCTGATATCACGTGGAACATTTTGCAACCAGAGACACCTACAAATACTTTACTCGTTATGAGCAGAGGCACATTTGCGGTGAGGTTAGAGAACGATATGTTTGACGTTTCATTAAACATTTGTTTGTCATTTATTATCGTCCGTTGTAATCAAACGTGAAATACTAATCAGTACGATAATATTATTCGTAAAATAATATCACATACTTGTCGCTTTCACGATTATACTGTACCCGCAGGTGCGAGAAACAAAGGAATGATCAATTTGATTCGATTGATCAATCAAAATCGGAGATGTAATTGTCAGCAAGTATGTTCCGCGTGTAAAAGATGTATTCATGAAACGAGTAGAATGTTATCATCCGAAGGGAGCACCACGGATAAACCGGAAACGGCAGAATCCTCTTCTACAGACGATATGACGGAACCGACGAATTGCTGTATGTCCGGTTGCGCGAACTGCGTTTGGATTCAATACGCGGAGAAACTAAGCGCTACTCTTGAAAAGAGCGATGCGGACGTACAGAAATTAATTCTAGACAAAGTACAAGATCCCAATATGAAGGCGTTCCTTTCGATGGAACTCAGGTTTCGAAACCTGATCAAGGATTAAGCAATACTGTATATAAAACTTGTATATATGTACATATGTAACACAGTCGAGTTTTAGAGAATAAATTATTTTAACGATTATTTGATTCTGTTTATTTGATCCCCTCCCTGAATATCGATCGTCATTTTTTAACATAAAGAAGATCAGTATGTTAATAAATGAATAAAAACGAATTTGATGATTAGATGACCAAATGACCAAACGATAAATTTTAGGGGTGGCCATGTAATGTCAGTGATCATCCTCTTTGAAACCACTCGAAATTACTAGGCAATTATCGATATCGGAGCAGCGAATGTGAAAATTGTAAACGGTAGCATTTAAAATAATTATCAGCTAATTACTTTCGAGTCTATTATTCACCGAACAATTTTCTCTCTGTTTTAAAATCATTTCCAACTGTACGCCCGTACTACGCGATATCTTTCCAGATGGCGGGTGATGTACAAAAGTGATCTAAAATTACGTACATCATAATTACCATAAACGAAACGTCGAGAAAATAAAATCTATCAATAAATAAAGAATCCTCAAGAAGTCATTTATCAAAATAAGAGAAGAATCTCATGCAATAACGTAAGAAAGTATAGACGGCAGAGAAATAATTAAATATATTATTCTGCATTTGGATTGAATTTCAATCATGGACTAGCTGCTCGCAGCTGATCTGTATTAAATTACATTCTACGTTGTTAATGTCTATTGGTCGAACTGCAAGATTGACCAGGTAAATAATTCATTTAATGACTATATTCGAGCATTCACGTACGGTTTACATTACTTGTTCGCTTATTTACATTGTATACATAATGGATAAAACCACTTGTGCCTCTTACGCCAATCGGGAGTACATACATGTGACACGTACCGGCGAGTGTGGGAGGCTGGTTTCTCTATTTGCGCCTGCTATTGCGCTGCTAATACGGAAATTCACGAGGAGAGAACCCGATAACGAGACTGCATGATTTCACCGATGATCAAATAAAACTTAATCGTGCAACTGGGAAACCTACATGACAGCAGCAATTTATTGCATAGTATTGAATGCTACAGAGATTTTTAATAAAGATACCATGTGCAAGAACTATAATAAATTTTTCCTTGAAATCATACATTTTCACTCTTGAAAACGGATTTGTTTTTAGGATGAGAAATTCTGTAAGATTCACGCAGCGGATACAGTGATATCAATCTTCAATATGTGAGATTTATATCGAGTAGTAACAGCAACGTTTGCATCGAATAGAAATAACAGTATTTATGTTATTTAATGAGAATCCATTATATTAATGCTAATATTTGCACGTTGGGCTATTGAGACCGGAAATGATATGGATGAATCGTTAAATTGTCACGAGTGATCACGTAAACCAGGTATAAGATTCTCTGCGATTATTAAAATAAATGCGAGACCGATTCAATTATTGAATATTCGAGAATCCCGATTAGAAAGGTTTCCCATCTGGAACCATCAGCCACTGCCAAGAAGCTTGCTGCAAAACAACAAACCTCGTCACTCCGTGAAAACGGGGCCCGTTAACTATGGACGGGTAGAATACAAAGTCGTTTGTTGTAACAAGCGAAAAGGTTTTATTCACAATGAAATCGTTCGACTTGTAGATGTTTAAACAGAACTCAATTTCGATTGCGTATACGCCAGTTATAAACTAACTTCCAGATCCTCTACTCGTTTATTAATCGTACCCCATTCAAATATAATGCGTAGAAACTCTAAATCAATCGTCTCCTACAGTCGAAACAAATATTGAGTTAATGCACTCCGAAGTGGGATAACTTTTTTAATCAAAATAGATGGCGACATGACGAAGCTAGACACAGTGGAACATGTTAAATCTCCTCAATTTATCTCAGTTAGCAAAAGTCTTGGAAATCTGCGATTTTCTTAATTCGGATCATTTATACCTCAAAGCAGCATTTTATGAAACATTATCTTACATGTGTAGAACATATATATTTTTAGATCAAGAACTTCAGAACTTTATTTTCAAATTTTTATTCGAGACACTAAAAGAGATACCATTAAAAATTGTTAACATTTTGGTTTCGACTGTATATCTTCTAAGAAATATACATTCCCTCAGGAGCGAACAAGGCGCGTAAAAACACAAGTATAAGTGTAATCCTGTTCGTCTTTGCATCGAAAAGCAAACATCCCTTTCCGACTAATATGTACCTCGTACCATTTATCGATCAACCGTTTCAAACCCGAAGACAAGCCAGTGTCAAACAACGGTGATAAAAAGTCCAGCAATAAAACTAGTCATTAAACAATTCAGCGTGCATTATCTATACGCGAAAAAAGAAAGCCGGCGGGTAATGTGTAGGAATAAAAATTAGCGTCGAAACGTACTCGAGCGGTACCGCACAATCTTATCTCCGAGTCTGCCCACATGTCAAGTTCTTCTATTACCAGCATGCTCTTACACGACTCTATTTCCATGCGGCACGCACGTCAGTGTGCGCTGCGTTCTCCGCACGTAAGTACAGTCCGTTCCGCAACGATCACCGAAGTGCTTGATACGAGCCAATAAAAAAACAAAATTCCTTTAACAGTCAATCGCGAGCTAACTCCTTCTGTCGTCTGCGGGATGTACGTACGTCGGACAGCAATTTGAATAAGAAATCCGCGAGTCGGTTCGTTCGCCACGGGACGGACTGTACGCACACGTTCGGCAGGCCGCTAGCGAAGTGGCACGAACACACGTGCGCGTAGCCGGTCGTGGCACACAATCTCAAAGACATTTTATCAAAACAGTGTGGGTGACTCGCGCGTGTGCGTGGATTATTTTCGCTTATGCCGTGGCGCACGCAATCTCAGAAGTGGCTCTCGCGTTGACAGCTAACCCGAGGCATTCCCAGTTTTCGCCGGTTCCCTCGGCTACACGGATTCCGTGTGTCGTCTCGGCAGGAAGAGGACCCAGCCGCGGTGTGTTTCTTACGCAACGCGACGGACGTGGTTAGCCGTGGAAAAATCGTATCAACAACGCCGGGAATTATGAATGATACTCGCGACTCGTTTGACCGCGCGACGGGACCGCGGGGACCCGGGCTGGAAATAGCGCCGGAAAGAAATGGACAAACGCGTTGCTGCTCGTCGTCGCATGCATCGTTCGTTATGCACCGACGCGCCGTCGTTCAATTGTGACGAAGAGAAAACCGGGACCGGTTCGCTGATTAGCTAAACTTTCGTACGACACGATTTCAGCTAAGAGCGATCGGTGAGGATTTAGGCTCGATAAGAGATTAAGGGATTTTTGTCAATCGACTGTGCCGGGAGAACGAACACATTAATGAGTTGTCATTAAAAAAATATAACGTATATCTTGATTAGTGAGAAAGAGTTTTTTTAATGTAATTTATTAATTATTTATTATTAAGGGAGTTTTGCTAATCAACTGTGCCGGAAGAACGACTGTGAAGACATTAATGAGTTGTTATTAAAAAAATATAACGTATATTTTGATTAGTGAGAAAGAGTTTTTTTAATATAATTTATTAATTACTTATAATTAAGGGAGTTTTGCTAATCAACTGTGCGAGAAGATCGACTGTGAAGATACTAACGAGTTGTCGACTCGTTGAGTTACGAAAAAAGAAGGTATACCTTGGTTAGTGGGAATTGATAGAGGAGTTTGTTATGAAGATCGATGGTTGATTTATTTTTAATACGATATCGCATTCACGACGGACGGGAAAGTGATAAGGATGACTGAATAAACGATAGAATGTACTTGGTCGTACGGTGCGATCGCGGTGTACGAGAAATCGTACGAGACGCGTGGTCGAGGCCGTGGGACTTGGGCCGGTCGTTCGAATTTTAACGCGTCGCGTTTTGCATTGCAAACGTTCGAACGTTCTTAACGATTTCCTAATCACAGGCCTGCGATCGGTCTGGTTTCTGTAAGTTAACACAATGGTGTTCCGCGATAATCTCTTATCAAGTTGTGATACGCGATCGAAATACGTGTTACGAAATTAAAACAAAAAAAAACACGGAGTACCTTTGACTGAAAGTTATTGAACTGACAATGATTAAATGATGTGTCTGAACTTTGTTCGATCTCCGATGCTATCTACCCGTACGTTTTTTCCGACCTCGAGTGTGCAACTTCGCCGTCGTAACAAATTGTCTGCGATAATAGTTAGCATTTAGTCAGACAACCGTTAATTGTATGCCTAATTCGTGTATCGGATCGTCCTGCAGTTTTAGCAAGCATATCGAAATAGATGCGCCATTCCTTTAGAGGAGAATTTTTCAACCGAATCACTGAAGAGATATACACAGTAGTCAGTATATGAAAATAGATGTGCCATTCCTTACCGAAGAATTTCTCGACCAAGTCATTCGAGAGAAACTGAATTGGCATTTAATTCGAGAGAGCGAGTAATATACAGAAGAGATAAAAGAGAGACAGTGGTCGCGGCGAGATGCTAATGACGGAAAAGAGTTCGCTCGCTGTGGACGAAGGTACAAACGAGGAATCGGATGAGCGTACGACGCCCACCACGGTGCCGTTAAACGAGTTACTGGCAAACAACACCGCGACGATTCCACCGGTCGCGGTTAAAGTGTGCGACGATTCCGCGGACGAGATCACCGGAAGGGGTAACAACGAGAAGCAGAAGCAGAAGGGCATACTGAGTAATTTCCAACGGAGGACCTTCAGCAGGATCAGCTTCAAGGGGGAGACCGGGCCATTACTTAGCAGGTTGATTTTTATTTTTTACCTTTTCGTATATGAAACGTTCTACTTTTTAACCCAGCAGTATATAACAATTTTACCTTGAACGTACAAATAATAACGACGAAAATAGACGCGATAATATCTGGTAAAACGTACAATTTTATATCATGTACGATCAGAACAGTGAATCAGTTGAAATCAATGAAATCTGGAATGCCCAGTTCTGACGTTGATAAGTTGTCAGATATATAGATTGACTAGATGTGTGCTAATTAATTCGTGGAAAATTTTTCGTCGATGTTTTTATTTTATCAACGAAAAAATGTGATAGTTAAAAATGCTTGATACTGACAATTAGACGACCGTAACGAACGACACATTAAACAATGATGAATGTTATTTTACACTATTGAGGTTTACTATCACTATAATTTGAAAAATGAAGGTCGTATATGTATTTAGTATGCATATGTTCCAAGCGAAGCCCGTGACACAGACCTGATAAACAATCATTCGGCAAGCAATTGCCAAGTTAGTTACAATATATTCATAACGTATAACAACACGTAAAACGTATAAAACTAAGAAACTGTGAATATCACATGTGAGTACCACGTGCTTAGAATCGAAATCATCCTAATGAAGGTGCTTCCATGGTTTCTCCCGCTATGGATTTGCCACAGGTAATAAAGACGTTTTACTCGTCCCTAAGCACCATACACGTACATAAAGGGTGATGTAACGAAGAGGCTTGAATTAACATTTTCTGAACTATAGGATAAATGAATTCTTCAGGTTAATTACATATTATTAGAATATCGATTTTCATTCAATGTAAATTATGGATTAACGATCTCATAAATTTGGAAAAATGTCAGAATGTTAAGGCCGTATTTCTGGAATTGTTTATTGAAAAACATGAAACTTCTCAACTGTTATCGTTGTTTCAATAGTTTCCTGTCTCATTCATCGACGTATTGTTAAAGATGTAAATTATTTTAACGAACTTGAAAGTGTCATAATTGTATCAGTGAATAACAGATATGGAACATTTGTTATCATAAGTAAAAATAGATAGTAGGATACTTGAACTAAAATAATTATTGCTGCCATCAGATGAACAGAAATAAGCAAAGTCGCGGAGTAGAATGTTCTTTAAACAGACTACGAAGAGTTTAGGGAAAGATAAAAGACGACGAGACAGTAGTTGAAGGAAACCAGAAAACTGTAAAATCTCTCGGTGATAAAACATTGGAGCTCGGTTGAGATTTTAGAAGATCTCCTGTCTGGAATTAGATAAAAATTGAGCACGCCGCAAGAACAACAGTTTGTATGCATGGGATCCACCTGGAACCGATTCCGCGAGGTCGATGGCGTCAAAGGCGCCCAATGATTTTCGGCGCAGTCAAAAATATACAAGTGGGAACTGGACCGCGTACATACACTGGTTCGTAGTGAAAATCGTTCATGGTATCGTGGAAGCAAGATCAACAGAAAGGGGATCTTATGTCTACAAGAGTCTGATTCTTCTTTTAATGTCTATATAAATAATGTTTAGACTCTTCGAGTTTCCTCAAATTTTATTTTCGGAAGGTAGAAATAATTAGTGATTTTTATATTTGACAATAACGAGTGTGAGGACTTTCAATGAAATTGGTAAGTGGTGAACGATTTTTTAATTTGATCGTTTGTGCATAGGTTGCGACCCCGCGAAAATAGCGACCGTTCCCGTTTCCCTGCCGCGATCGGCAGAAATCCCGATTTTCTTGTTACCAGAATAGAACCGTCTAATTCCGGAAGACGGCTCACCCCGTGTCTGCACAATATTGGCTCGGTAGTAAAGTGAATGCCGATTTTTTAATTCAGGAAACGTCGGTGCATTTCTGCATTCCATTTTCCTTATATCAATCTACTCCAACATTATTCGAAACGAATCTCACGAGAACTATTCAACTTAAGAGAGTTTCTCTATTAAAATTGTCTAAACCTGAATTTTTGATCTAAGCTTGATTCTCAAACGAGCGGATAAGGATGAAACGATCTCGAATCGAATTTGTTTAAACATTGTCCCTTGTCATCGAGGCTCCATCTCGAGCAAACGAGACGAATTTCGGGTGTTCACGGGTGCGGTGCCAAACTGGCGTTCGCAAAGACAAAAGGTAAATGTTGCAAGGGTCGAAATTGGACGGAGTCAGTGCCAGTCGAGCCTCGGTACATCGACGTGGTCCGTTTAAAAACTGATCAGACGCCTATTCCCCTGTGCGATTCGCTCTGCCCGTTGATCGGCAGCGCCCCTTTTCTCGGCGTACCTTGAATTTTTCTTCAAACCGGTGACGCGACGTTCTTATAAATAGTTGTTAAAGTGCGTAAATGCGAGTTGCCCGACAAAATCAGGCACAAAAATGTTATCTTGTTCCAAGTGATCGACCCTCGTTAAAAAATCAAGTATCAGATTGTACAGAATGAGTGGGTGGACCAGTGACAAATGAGGATCGATCTGAACTGAGTTCACTGTCTATGGAGAAATTGTGTGTGATGCGGTGCTAACTGTTTCACAGAAGTTCGTCTTCAGTGATCGATACGGAAATCAGTGCTAAGCCCGATAAAAGTAACTGCAGCGATTGATCTGTTGGGAACTTTTAATTAAAGACCCAGACAGGGCCAGAGAGGAGGATAGACGACGCGAGTGTTGAGATCGGAGTTCGTGGAAAGCTAGCCTAGTGTTCGGTTGTTTAAGGTAACACGAAGCGAGATCGTCGTGCAACGGATGTGGTGCAAAAGGCTGATCTGGATATTCGAGTGGCTCTGGACAGGCTGCGATGTCTGGCTTTGACGATGCGCTCTTTATCCGTCGTCCCGGTGGCCGCGTAAACCGACCAGTACGATCCCCGGCTGCCGCGAGAGCTCGAAGCTTTTAAACTTGGACGCGTGTCGTTGATTTCAGGGAACCCAGCTTTTCTCTTTTTTTTTTCACTGTATTTATAACGGGCATCCACTGCGAGCAGTTTGGCCCTAAATAGCCAGAGTCCGTACGCGTGACTATTACCATTTTATTTTTACGGCCACGTCGACCTTTTCTCGGATCGACGTTTAGATGAGAGAGAGAAAAAAGAAATGATGACGGGACCCGATAGTGAACGACCGTAGAGGAATGATAGACTCGTGTGTAGCGCAAGAACAGATGATATCGAGTGAGCCGAGCAGGATGGATGGCACCACGTCGAAAACGCTTTCGCCCAGTTCGTCCGGCTCGGGGAAGGTCCACTTGGGCGAAGGGATGGCGTTGTCCGGCCTGCGAAGGGCCCTCTCCCAAGTTTCGATGCTGGTCGTTAAGGCGACCACATCGGGGGAAACCGCTTGGAGGGAGGAATTGCACAAGTATGTCGATTCATGACGTTCCCGTTGCGTAATCGTAACCCTTGCAATGATACACTGATCAACCAGAAGATCCTCCCTTAATTCAACTAACTGGTAATAATCTAAATGTAATTTATCGACGCTGATCCCCTAGTGAAAGTAACGCGGACTAAATGAACTATATATCGATTACTCGTTGTGTGGGCTACGAAATTTCTACGTTAATTCGTATGAAACGATTTTACAATCCCTGGCACGGGCTACCTTTTCTTAAGCAATAATTCATCGAACCAGGAAGTATTTCCTGCGATTACAATAACGTCAGCGCCGTAAATCGAGGAAATCGTCCGGACCGCGTTATAAATTTGATGGATTTCAAACAACCGTTGAAAATCCCGCGCCGTTTACATTCGCAAACGTTCTAAATAATGCACGCGCTAAGCGTAACAAACGTGGTACGGTTCACAATAGGCTGACTGGTGCAACGTCTCGGGATCAAAATGGTAGAGAGTATCAAGGACGGCTACTGACAATCATTCCTATAAATTCTGTACATACACCGACGGAAATGATCAAACAGATATTAATCAACTCATTATGAGTCTGTAATAAAAATATTATACATACATTGCCTTACAGTTTATCAGGTTTAGGAAATGCTGTGTGCGAAGCTTCACTGAAGTCTGATAGCATTGCCAGATGTCTATGCAATCATTTATTTTTGCATTAATGAGTATCAATGTGATAAAATGATTCATGCATATTCTATATTTCTCTTTCGTATACTTCTGGGTATCAATTCAAAGAGAGTTTGTAAAAATACGGAATACGTATTAATCTCTGAAAGCATTTCCAGGTTTTATTTAATACTTGGATATTAACAAAATATCGTGATGCGCGAGATAATGAAGAGTGTATTTAATCCGGATTTAATGCATTTATAGAATCGGATATGCAGATAATATAAGCAGTGGATGTCATATCTAAAAATATTCGTGTATCGTGAAATAACAAATTCAGATAACAAGATCAGAAATATAGTTGGAGCTGCTCTTGAGGACATGTCCGTCGTCCAACTAGGATAACGAAAGCAAACCAAGTTGTTTCCCTCCATCACGGTTTTCTGACGAAGACAAACATCGCGAGCTTACGCTGGCCGTCTGACGTCGAACAGACTCGTCTACCGTGGACAGTTATTAAATCCAGAAAATCTTTATGTATTTTATCATAGAACCCTTTCGTACAATTTGCAGTTCTTTTGTTATTCCGTTCGAAAGTATTCTCGATATATCTCCTGTCACGTTCTCCACGAATTCTTCAAATATTTTCTCGAGCACATGAAGACTTGGTCACAGTCGATTCGTAGCAACCCTTACGGACTGGACGCGATGTTAAAAATAAACAAGGGAAATCCAAGCACGCTGTGACAGCGCCAGACAACTGCCAACAAGTTTAGCGCCTCTCGCATAGGGATTCGCGATAGTAATAATCCGTGGCTACGCAACACGTCTGTCTAAACACGCGAACTCGGTTTCTAAATCTCTTCTAACCGCGTCTAGCACGAATTTCACCCGAGTTCCGCGAGTGAGTATTCTTGGCGGATCCGATCGGACAGAAATAGAAGCGGTGAGAAAGCGAGCGTGCATCGCGAAGACAGACGGGAATTATTTAAAAAATTGTCTACACTGTTGCCCATAAAATGTCTGCCAATAATCGTACGATATAATTTATCAATTTATCGTGAAATTTTAGAACGCTACTTCTCATTTTACGATTTTGATATGAGCAGTTAAAGCCAATAAAAAATTAATATGCAAGTATCATTGAATGAAATCAGTAAGTGACTTTCTTCGATTTATTTAATATAATATTTAATTAAATTAAACATTCGATGTAAATTATAAGATAATTATAGTGTCTGATACTTTGAATTAATTTAATTTGAGTTTAATTTTGTGATAAGAGAAGTGTGGGTACTAAAAACCAATTGAAAATCTTGGATTGGGTTTATCTTCGGTTCATCGGTATCCGGTTCTACGGTATTAATAACATCGAAACACGTCTCTAATTATAAAATCCGGTATCGTCAAGTTCCGAGACCTTCTGCCCCTTTTCGTACACGAGACGTTATGGCAAACCCGTTTCCTCAATTTCGTCACGAGAGCCACTAATTTATAGTAAAACGTGATCGCATGCCAAATCGATTCGAATCTGTCTTAGAATTTCTAAGTTTTTATCTACCGTTTAACTCAATTTTATTACCGTCTCCCTGGTGAGATTAGCCATAAATCTTCACGGTAATTGTTTGACTATAAACTTCTCGATAGAGCAATAGCCGAGGCTTAAGCTTCCCACGAGAGACGAGCAGAATATAACAAAAAGTATTCTCGTGTTCAGAATTCTTATAATCCTCGTGATTACTGTTATTTTCAGTGACGTCAACTTCACCGAGTATAATCTGAGATTCAACTGAATAGCCACTAATTTCTTTTTAATGCTGAATCTATTTACTGAAACCTGATTAGAATTTTCATTCCAGATTATAAGGAGAGCCACGAGCTTTCATTGGTAACCTAGATAAAAGCAGATCAGGCAAATATTTGGATAGCCAGAGTCTCGTAATATTTATTTCCACGTTCACGAAAATCCTATAAACGAGAGCCACTTTCGAAACAAATCCTTATTTTCTCTCGTTCCACAGGTTATCAAAATCAAATCCATTTCAATTGTTGATTTGAATTTTATGATACACGAATATTACTATTTTCACATATGATATATCAATTCTGAATATCCATGAATGTGAATAAAATCCAGAGATTAATAATACTTTCTTCACTCTCTCCATTGCTCTATACAATTTATGAGGTAGTGAACGTTGAACGATTGGGTGGAAATGATTTTCAAGTATGCTACGACTGCGGAAGATCGTCAACGATCGTCAGGATTCGCGTTTGTCGATTCCCTGGCAGATTGCCTCCGATAAAGTCCACCCTGGCGCGAACCAAAGCGGTCCAACGCTAAATTATGTCCTCTACCGTTAGCCTCCGTATATTTCAAAGCAGACGATGCGACCGTTTTAAACGGCCTTTAGAAAACCCGTGGGTGGATTGGTGTTCCGTTTCGTTTATGATCCCGAACGAAACGAAACACCGTAGAATGATTTTCCAGGTGTTTGACCATCAGTCAAAATGGAACAAAGGATACGCAACAGGGTGACTCGATTTTAAACCAGTTAATCTTTGTACATCAAAGGGAGAGATAGAAAATGAAATTGTCCTTGTTGAAAGATCTTTTGAACGGTGTATGATACGTAGCCATTCTATTGATAACAGCAAGAATCGTGAAAGAGTGTAGGAGAATTTTATGTACAATGTATTCTTTGGTTTCAGATATCGGCAAACCAGGTTCAGTTCTCGAAGGATACGAAAAAGGGTGGTGTTCAAGCACGGCGATTGCAACGTCGTACAAGGAAATGTCGCCAAGCGGCGACGTCGTTACCTTCAGGTAATTTTAAACTGCATTGACGTCCCCGAGTTTACGGAAGGTACTATCCCTGACAAAAACTTTATAATATGTCGTACTTTGAAACTTTGTGTCTCTCCGCGAAATTCTCGTACCCCATTGACTTCTGACGTCAACCTTATTATAAATCTTTTATTGGAGCATTATATTGTGATCATTGATTCAGATTAGAACCGAAAATTATTTTAGAAAGCATACGCATATGTTGTTTTCTGGTTTTGCAAGGATTTGAACACGAGAAAGCTTACTTTTCCGAGTGACGCCAGTGGTCATTCGGAACGATCTATTTTCCAAGTACAATTACTTGCCAAATTGCCTATATCCGTCCTTTACCGAACACTTTGATGTAATTTCAACGAACGTTTGTTTCGCGAACTCGCTAAAATTACATCCACGATTGTTAAGCCTCTCTCTCTCTCTCCTATCCACGAGTCTATTCTCACTCCGTTATTGCCCCTATTATTGAATCTGCACCCCGATTTTCTAAATATTTAAGACCGTTTCCTTTGTAACAGATATTCATAAACGAAATGCGTTTGATTATCAGGCCAGTGTTGTTTGACATCAGGAGCGAAACCAGTTAAAAAATAAAATAGGGAAGCTCTACTTGATTTCAATCTTAAATCATCAATTTAAAAATATGGTTTTATCTTTTCAGGATATTTTCACAACTTTGGTGGACGCGCAATGGCGTTGGACTCTGCTAGTGTTCTCTATGAATTTCCTACTCTCCTGGCTAGGCTTCGCTCTAGTATGGTGGTTGATCGCATACAGCCACGGGGACCTGAACCCAGACAATTACACAAACCCAAATATATCATTCACCCCGTGTATCGTCGACATCCGAGGATTCACCAGCTCGTTCCTGTTCTCCATCGAGACACAGCACACGATTGGGTAACTATCATCACTTCCAA
Organism: Ceratina australensis; assembly: GCA_004307685.1. Lineage (NCBI taxonomy): Eukaryota > Metazoa > Arthropoda > Insecta > Hymenoptera > Apidae > Ceratina > Ceratina australensis. The sequence continues at coordinate 228,218 of SHCU01000058.1, read as the reverse complement.
TTTTCCAATTCATTCATAAAAGACCTTACGATAGGTACTAGAAGTATCATAGATTCACTCGAACCTGTTTTTTCTCGGCTCTTTACGCGGAACATAAAAGAATTTTATTTCGAAACACGTTGGGAACAATGTATTTTATAGCTACTTACGAAGTCTCGGAATATTTTGTTATGCCGTACAGAAACAGGTTCGAGTCATAAATCATATCTGGAAGATACGCGTAAAACCCGAAGGCAAAAAGTGAAAGGAAGAGTAATGAGAAGTATGAAAATTATGAATTAGAAATAATAATAAGAACATTAATATAATCTTCAATGAAGAATCTTGGAATAACAACTTTCTCGTGATTCTAACCGCGATTAATATCGTAGGTATGGATCGAAGCATCCGACGGACGAGTGTCCCGAGGCTGTGGTCGTAATTTGCATCCAATCGATGACGGGCGTGATTCTACAAGCGTTCATGGTCGGCATAGTATTCGCTAAGCTCTCGAGACCGAAGAAGAGGACTCAGACTCTACTCTTCTCAAGGAACGCAGTGATCTGTCAAAGGGATGGTCAGCCCTGTCTCATGTTTCGCGTCGGTGACATGAGGAAGAGTCACATCATCGAGGCTCACGTCAGAGCTCAGATGATTAAAAGAAAGGTGATCCAACTTTCCTTCCTTTTAGATTGATAATAATTATAACATGATAATAATTGGAATAACGGTAAAGAAATTGATAGATTCCCTATACGATACATATTTTCTTACAACGAATAACATGAGTTAGTACTTGAGCTCGCCTGTAAGACTCACTCATATATTCTAGCTTCGTGGGAATATGCAACTCATATCTCTGTTTAATTATGCAGGTTACCAGAGAGGGTGAGCTGCTACCGTTCTTTCAAACAGAGCTGAAAGTAGGCGGCGACGGCGAGGAGGATAAGATATTCTTTATTTGGCCAACGACGATCGTGCACAAAATCGACGAACAGTCGCCGCTTTATCACATATCAGCCAGCGATATGCTAAGGGAGCGGTTCGAGATTGTCGTGATATTGGAAGGTAACGTTTCATACCTTTCGAACTATGAATAAATATTTCTTAAGACGATTTTACTGTATAAATTCTATCGATTGTAGGTGTGATAGAATCCACTGGTATGACGACCCAAGCCAGGAGCTCGTATTTACCGTCGGAAATTCTATGGGGCCACAGATTCGAGCATATAATCACGTTCAAGAAGGAGACCGGGGAGTACGAAGTGAATTATACGCTTTTTAATAATACTTACGAGGTCGACACGCCGTTGTGTTCGGCGGCAGACCTCGACAAGATTCGAACCATGCAGCGTGCTAAAGGAGGTACGAATCTTACTCGACTCTTCATTATTTGCATCTCCAGACTATCTAATTTCCCTGCAATCTAAAAATTATGTAATTGTTCACTTTTATAAAAGTATCACAATGCTTTCTTTACGAAAGTGAATACGACGAGAAAAGAAAGTTATAAGTGAATTATGAAATAAAGTTATGATCGACGTGGTCGTGAACGCGTTAATCGAGTGACAAGGAAAGTTCGAAGCCCTTTGAGGCAGCAGCTACTATAATAAAAAGTGAACTCTATTTGATTGATGTTCGCCTGGTGGGTGAAATGTAATTGACCCCGATTAACTCGAATCAAGTTTATCGAATCTGTCACGACACAGGCTACCATCCTCCTATTACGATACACCGCAATTTTCATACTACAATTTATTCAACCGATGATTAGCAACATTTCCTATGAATCAGTAATTCGAATCAATGCTTATGCATATTCTATCAGTAGTAGCAATCGTTTACTCCATTCTTTACCATTACGCCCACACAATTATGCGCTGTGCTCTAATGTTTCTGACTTCATCTAATTCTTATATTTATTAATTTGAGATTCTCGTGATGATTACAGAACGTATGAGTAACAGTGGGTTTGCACATTATCGCGACACGTCCAGCAGTTCGTTGACCACCGGATCTGGTTCGAGCCTGGCATCGTCGACAGGCGGATTGCACATGAACGTGCCGATGACGCCGCTGACTCCGATACCAGTAATGATCACCAGTCCCGATGGCTCTCTGAGACGCGAGAGCATGCAGAGCGTGCAAACAGAACCGAGACCGCCGATGTTTTACACACAGAACGAGGTATTTTCTAAGTCGACAAAATGAGGAAGTATCACTTATTATTTTCTGATGATACTGATCATACAGACGTCATACGTAAAGTAGCTTTGTAACGTATGCAAAATTCTAAGATACTTTATTGCTCAATTTAATAATTTCCAAAAAATGTTTCACAGTTCTCGGACAGCGACCATCACTCCATAGGCCCCACGTTAGACGAGCAGAGGAACCAGGAGGATTACAATCGCGTGTTAGGAGACATAAACGCGGAGTTAAGGAAAAATCGAGCACCTAGCAAAGAGGACAGGAGGGTGCACAGGGAAGCGTCCAAGTGCACCCTAGATTCGAGGAAGAACGAATCCATGGGCACGATGAAAAGATCTAGTTCGAGGACGACTTTGGATCAAGTTCCTGTTATCAACCCACCGCCGAGGTCTCCCTCGCGGCAGCATTTAGAAGCCAGGTAATCATTCAATATTCTTAAATACATCAAGATGAATTCGACTGTCGATATTCACTTAATCAATTTTCTATTTTATTTTTTATCGCTTGAAAATTCGTCTATTCATATAAACTATTTGAACCAAGCTTCGATCATTGCTAATTTTATTCTCACCGTTTTTCTGCAAATAACATTTAACGCTTTCATAGAAATGTTTTTTAATAATTCTTGGGATCGAGAAACACTGTTACTTAAATTTAGACATAAGTACACTGTAAAATTTTATACGCTATCATAACGCGTGTTTACTTCATCCAGACATACCAAATTCGTAGAAATGGAAATGTACAACGAACCATCCCAGCAACATCAACCTCCGTCGAGGAAGTCGAGCCTAAGCGACAACAACCATAAATCTAATATGCATAAGAAGACCAGCTTCGTCTTAGGAGGTGATGAACATGTGATAAGCATCGAACCCGAAATCTCCAAAGTGTCGTCGGGTCATCAAGACCCGTTGGACACTGATTCATCTAAAGCGAATCATCATCCTCGGAACAGACACCCTCAGGAGCAAGTATAAGGTAAGAATTCCTTTTTATACTCAATGTCTTTAGAATGAAACTATTTCAGCTCGTCTATTGTTAGACAAAATTCTATACAAGCAATAGAATTATATAAAATAGTCGTGTACTTGAATACAACATTACATGATAAATCTATTTAAAAAAACAGAGATGTGCACACAAATTATTTTTAGAAAAATACATTACTTGTCTCATCGACGGTATCATTTTTGATTGACTTAGAAACTATTTAATTGGTCGAACTTCCGAATGCAAGGTAGGTCGGAGAGCTTCTACATTCGCCTGATAGATATAAAGGGACGCAGTAGAATATTTGGACCGCGATGCGTTAAATTAAGCGACGACCCCGAAACTAGTTTATTAACCATTCCGTCGGCATGCCCGCCGTTTGCGTCAGAGAACAGAGGAGAGCAATAATACGGCGAACGATTTAATCGATGAGGCTTCCGGTTTCGCTATCGATGAAACGCCGCGAGCCACGGGGCAAAACCTGTAGGCTGAGGTTTCGTGCTCGGGCAAATTGCGTTTGAGGAGGGATCAATTACTACCCGTGAGGATCGCGCGTACCTCTCGCAAAACTCGACTCCAGATACCGCTGCGGCTTTTAAATTGTTCTAACTAGGACACAAAGACGTCATGCCGCGTACGCGTCGTCGTTGGCTTAAGCTCGACTAACTAGCTAACATCCGGCACGGTTTTCATAAAAATACCTCCGTTTCACAACTACGGTTATATTTAATTAAAATCTTAATTTATCATTCTATTAAATCCTCTATTTTACTTCTCGCTATGAATGATTATTTGACTCATTCAGATGTAGATTACTATCAGTAGCGTTTTTTTTTATATGCCGAGCAAACAGGCACTCTATTACCTGACGCGATAATTTCATTTCGCGGCCTTTACGTGAAAGGTCGGACGGTGTCTGGCCTTTAAAAATGCCCGATCGCCTCGCAGTTAATTTCCTTCGCGCTACGCGCTGTTTACGCGCGACGGATAATTTATCTATTGGATTTTCCATACACGTTCCTCAGGAAAGGCGTAAACTTGTTATGCAGGATCCAAGTATACAGCGAATCTTATCAAAGATCAATCTTCTCACATAGGTGGTAAATTTTTTCATTGAGCTTTCCAAGCAATACATGCTCTCTCTTTCATATTATAACTTCTGTATAAAGATAAGATCAATTATTTGGTACACTATCAGAAGTACAGAAAATAAGAAAATCCTTAAAGATATTTGGAGCGAAGGCGACCCGCGATTAATGTATCACCAAGTTGTGTGATGCAACAGACCGGGATGGAATGGGATGGGTTTGAAGGGCAGATGGATGAGAAGAGGATTAACTGGATGTATCCAGAGAGTCATAACTTAGGCCTGGCGACACGGAGCGAACGCGACAGGATGAGTTTAGTGGCGGGAAGTGCCCTCGTTATCACGCCAGTCAATTGTTTAATCTCGGCCTCTGTGGCCCTCTCGGTCCCCGCTTCATCTTCCCGGTTCTTACTCAGCCGGCCCCGTGTTTCCGTGCACACGCGAGCCGCGATGACACCGCGCGAAACACGCTAAACCGGCTATCAAGTTCTCTGAGCACGTCAGCTTCGCGCGATCCCGTGTTCATGTTTCCAGCTGCATTATTCTGATAGCTCATTTTATTTCCGAACGTAAATAATGATAAGAATTTCTTCTACCATTCGAACGTTCTTCAAATTTTTGTTATAGATTTTCCGTGCAATTCTCCACTTTGACAGGCAATTAATAATTATTCATGGTTTTCATTCCTCGGAATATTTATATAAAAAAAAATTGTCATATAGCCCGTCAGATCTTTCACTTGGACAGCTTAGCACTGGGAGCATAAGATCATGATCTAGGAAGCGTCTAGTGGTGATGTCAACGACCTTCGTTACGTCAGGTTAACCGGGTGCAATTGCAGCTCACGATTTTTCTGCCGCGTTCCGCGTTATCGCGAATCTCTCCCCGTTCCTTATTCAAAGCAACTTCTCATTGTCTGAACGGGCGACAGTGAGAAGCGTCTCGAGTCTAGAATGACATGCATCCGCGAGAACCCGTATCACCTTGCGTACGCGCAAATTGCGACATCCTTTCAGGCCCGTCCTCGGTCTGATATGCTGATTACGCTCGGAGTTATCTCTAACATTGATTACTGACCTTCCCTTTCGTTCTTACGAAAAGCTTTCTTCAAAATTGAATTCAACTCATATTCAATGTCTTCCAATAATAATAATACCCTCTTAAGCTCTTTCTTGCATTTAACCCTTTTCAATCGGGAGGTGACTCACAGTCACCACTTCAATTTAAAGAAATGTAATTATTATAATATTTATATTAATGTACATCGAAGAAAAAGTTGATAGTAATTTTACATTATAATCACTTAATAAAATACCATATGGTGCAACGGTACAAGGCTCACTGAACGAATTTCTTTTTTTAGATATAAAACAAAAAAATGAAGGTAATAAATTCACAAAATAATTGTGAAAATATTTCTCAAGTGCAAAAGGTTAATATGCATTAATGTTTGTCAAGTTTCGAATTAAAAAATGATGTATCATGACCTATTAGAAAATTTGATGTCACTGAGATGATATATGACGTAGTAATTATGCGAGTGCAGTTGAATTCTAAATGTAATAAGTACATATATATTAAGTGAGAACGATTAAGAAATAAATTGATGATAGATACAAGCGCTATTATTTATTTGCAGAGATAAATGAACGTGTACCGCAACGTGTAATGTAGCCAAATAAGATAATGTGTATAATATTATTTTAACGATCACTTCGATGATTACCATAATGCTTATCACGCGCTTGATGTAAATTATAAAAGGGAAAAAGAAAGAGGAGCCGGGCGAAACGCGCTTTAGGTATTACCGTAGTTTATGCACGGGGCGGGGAAAGGTAAAAAGGTGCGATTACCTGACGACCATTTTTTTACTACGCGCACGTTCGCCTCATTTTCGCAGCGATCGTGACTAATAAGATAGCCGTGCTCGAAGGTCGTCACACTTTTATAGGTTCACGCCTACCAATAACCGCGCGGTAACTTGATGTTTTCCGTGGAAACTACGAGAAATTACTATGAACCGCTCGTCAGATTCTGAATGAGTAAACGCGATTAACCGGATTAGACGCGTGAAGCTGAACCTGTCTCGAACCACGGATTCGAATCATTTAATTGATGCACAGAATGTTACCCACTTATTCCACGCGACATTTAATTTCATTGACTAAACGGTTTCATGTTAATCAAAAATTATTTGGTATTTATACAATTTTAATTACTCGAATTTTTAATGGATGTATGAAATAAAGACGCGTTGCATCAGACATAAGATAATTGTCCGTAATAATTCATCGAGTATTTTTTGCTATCGTTGACTCAGCGGTTTGGAAAGCGTGAAACAGTAGTATACTTCTTTCGACGATTTTCACGTGGATCCCGTTTGATACTGAATCAGCTGTCCGAGAAATCTGAATGCGTCCACGTTCTCGTTAAGCAGTGACTCACCTGACTGGGGATACGAACGCTTCTCATGTTCTGACGTCGGGAAATTGATCAATACGTAACAAAACGTGATATCATTGTTCGACGGTTTCCGTGCGACGTTCTTGATCACAGGAACTTCTCCGTAGAATTAGGATTGGGATTGAGTTAACGTGTACTCACGAATCTGAGCCGATATCAATCAGCAGCTTTCAGAAGAAAATGTGCTTCAGTGTTTTGTTAATTATTAAGTATACATTCTTCTTATCATAGTACTCGTGAAAGAGTTTCGTATTCTATTTTTCAGACTAGATACAGAAAGTAAAACCAGTTTGTGAGGTACTTGATCCCATCCCTATATACAGTGTGTCATGACGTTTTGACATCGCTCGTAATTCTTGTGTAACTGTGTCCTTGCACGGAGTTCTTGTTAATGCTTTCTTTTCGGTGTCCTTGTGTGGATTTTTATTTGATTTTTTCCTTGTTCCTTTTTACTGTAATTATTCTTCCTCCTTCGTTTTAAAATTCTTGTAATTAAATCAACCATGTTCCTTAGTTTCCGTACGAATTTTGTAATTGCATCGGTTAATTGATAATTTCTCTAGATTTGGAGAGAAGGTTCAGTTTTAAGACGGTCGCCGAAGTGTTCGTTGAAACGTCACGGTCATGCCCTCCGGCCTCGTTGACGTAATTGGTTATTATCACGGCGAAGTGTGTCCCCTATTAGCGGATACCAGTGTACACACTGGACCCTGTTAGTGCGCATTAGCGTGCGTAGGGAATGTACAGGCACACCGTCGACGCACGTGCTCCGACGAAACGATCCAGTGATCAACGAAAAATTAACTCGTTAAATCATCAACCAACAGTTTCATATTGACGAAAGACAATTTTAGGGAAAAGAAAAGAGTAACCACGAAGTATGCATTAAAAATGAAATTGGCATGTAGCAATTACTCAAAGGAACATTGCTAACATGTTATCACCAAATCTATCACCCCTTTCAAGGCCGAAAGACATGAGCTAAACGATTCACCGTTACTATTATTACTAATAGGCAGAAATAGCATCATTGATTTAAGAATCTATTTAGCCGCAATTTGTTGATTCAATTGATTATGTTAACGTTGTCCAATAACCATTGTCACTTTATTCGATGCGATATTATTACTTATATCGAACCATAAATTCATACATTAGTCTCTGTATCATTACAGTAAAGCGTGACAGGAATTTAATTGTAAGAGACTTAAAATCCTTTAGGACATTAATGCAACTTTAGATTGTTTCGTTTTAAATGATAAAGAGAACACAACAGCTGCCATTGAGTGAATGTAATTGTTTGATTGACACACGTGGAAAAATTCAGCACCTCAATATTCCACGTGCCTCGTCAAATATGTATACTCGGTTATCTGTACCATACGTATGCTGCCAGTATTTTTCATAAACTCGTCAAGGCTTACAAATCAGGTGTTGGAGATAAATCAACAACTTCTACACGTCACTGACAATGACCAAGGTTCATAGAATTTGACTATCTACACGCTGAGTTATCTCATTAAATAAATTCTATATAAATGAGCTTCTCATCGTAATTAGTTAATGGATATTAAATTGAAGATTAATATTCAATTGAAAATGTACTTAAGTAAAATAAATGTACCACTGAGGCAAGAGTAAAATATTAAGAATTAGGACGAGGAAGTGGACCATTGAAAGTGAAAGAGCCCAAGAGAAATTTCACAAGAGAGAACTCCAAGAGAATTATCAAGTCTTCAGGAAGAAGAAGAAGTCGAATAACAACACTAATTCGATTTAGTGAGACGACTAAAAATTGCACGTGAACGCATATTCCCGCGGAATAATAATTGGATGAAATAAGCGAGTGCATGAGATGCTCGACGTTCACTATGGTTATTCGGCAAACCCGAGCGTAGGGACTTGTCAATAAGAAGATGAGGAACGTCGACAGGCGGCCGGTCCGTCAGGCAACAGGTCCGTGAATGTGTACGTGACTCCTCCGGTGATCGTGGCCAGCCGATCTCATTGAAAAGTAGGAGGAAAAGGCAGTGAGTAAAAGAGAGGAGAAACTGGGTAGGGATAAAGGCGAGCGAGGAAGGCTCGTTGACGTCACTGGAGAAGCTCGCCGCTTGGTTGCTCGTTGGCAACGCGGGGTCTCAGTTTCACGAGGTTTCAACCGTCGGCCTCGCGTTTCTCTGCCTCGTTTCCAATAGTTACACGCGAAAATCACGCGGACCAACTGCCACGAGCCGTCCGGCCGGTTAAACCCGATACGTGTGATAATCGTGAAACAGTGCCGCCGTTCCGGCCGGCGGGAAACGGTAATTTAAAACGACAAGATCGAACGACATCTGTGCCGAGCGTGGAACGACGAGCAACCACGTGGCCAATCGTGTCAGTGACACTCGGAGTTTGAAATTGGACGCGGCTTTATCCGTCCCGAGACTCCTTTTTTATTTCTCTCGAACAGGTGAATTACGTGAAATACGTGGGAGGATCGGTCTAGTGAAAACGAATTCCCGTCGTTGGCATCACTGGCTACCGTACGGAAGGTAAACGTCGATGACGTGAGGGAATGCGTTAATTGATTACGGCGATGATCGCTGAACGGGGTTCACGTGATCCGCCGGAAAGACAACGGAGACGAGCAGCTCGGATGATCGGTGATTAATGGCGAATTTCCCGACATCCGATCGCGTGCCGACCTCGTTCCCTCCTCTCCTGTCGCCGAGTCGAATTCAGTCACGAAAACGAGGCAATAATAAATAATACCGCGACCGTCTATTCTACGCTTGAAATTATTTGAAAGACTACTTAGCGGTTAGTCATCGATCATTCGATTCTAATAATACTCTTCAACAATCGTGTTTGTGAATTAACAACTTCATCCCAAAGGATCGGTAGTAGATACGTATAGGCACACGAATTGTCTACCTGCTGAGAGATGATAATTAATACCCGCTACCACCGGTGTTAATTATCACGTATAATTTAACTGTCGCTCGTGGAGATTCACGACTACCATTGATCAAGATGACAGATTTGAAAGTACTGTTGATTGTGACTCCTCGAATTTATTCGACAGGATTGTATAAATTCTCTACCGGAGAAATGAATCATTCTCAGTAGAGATGGCATCAACTATTACGAATCGAAACCTCCGAAACATAATAAAAAATAATAATTGCAAAACTTGTAAGTTTGTACAAAATGAATTTTCAGATATGATCACTATGACTCTATTGCATTAGTTTACGTGATCCGAGACTTGGTCACTGAAAGTGGCTTTTGATTCGTGAGTACATGTTGAACTTGATCCCATCCCTACTTCCTAGTAATCGTGAGAATCTCAAGGTTTTAATTGCCCCTCGTGACGGTAGATCTCCAGTAATTAGATAACGTCCCTTCTATTTTCTGTTCGAGATATGAGCAATACGCAAATCGTTCGCCTTGTGGAATGAATGACAATATAAGTTAACTGTATTGCGCATAGGTGAATGAATAGCTCCTTGAACATGATACGCGTTGACATTTACGGCCGAGTCCGATGGAAGTTGCCGTGTAATGAGCGTTAAATCATTCGATCGATAAGCAATCTATCATTCGCACATTAAAG
>SHCU01000058.1:203243-217864 GCA_004307685.1 Ceratina australensis | reverse complement strand
AATAGCTCCTTGAACATGATACGCGTTGACATTTACAGCCGAGTCCGATGGAAGTTGCCGCGTAATGAGCGTTAAATCATTCGATCGATAAGCAATCTATCATTCGCACATTAAAGGCCTTTGCACGCGAAAACGTAACGCGAGGGTATCAAGAGCACAAGCGTTTTATTTTCTTCAAAATAAACCCGAACTTAATAAATCTGATGTACGTTTCACCGCGTATAATTGTTCGACGATTTAAAACCCAGGAAACGCCGCGTCAGAAAATAACCAATTAAATTTGCTGAAAACGCGTTGCGATTTTCTCCGACGTTTTCATATTTTTCTGTAAATATTGTACATTTTGCTGGTGAGTGCTTACGCGCACGCTGCGATATTGGTTTCGTAAACTGTTCAAAAGATTCGCGCGGTTAGCTCGTGGCGATAACTTAAACATTCGCGATAAGGGAATAGAACAGGTTTCGAAGAGAGGCATTTGAAATTCCTGGAAACTTCTCGTTCTTCATTGAACGCGTTTTGCAATACGCGTCAAGTTTCTTGCGAAATAAAATGCATAACATGTAACCATACAGACGCGATTTAATTATGACCGTGTCTCTAGATAGGTATATTGTTTTTATCAGATGTTCCCAGTGAAAATAAACGCGGCGCGTATTTCTCGATACACGGCGAAGATGCAAACGTTTCCCTCTGCGATCAACTAACGCGAATACGAAGTTTCAATAAATCAACGGGAGTTGAAAACTTCAAATGAAAGAGATTGCGAATAAAATTTGAGGAATCGTAAGAATTAATGGAATTGAGAAAATTCGAATAGGTTTTCTCGGCCAAGGCAAAAGTGTAACGACGGGAAAAAGTGGAATTCGTCGGAAAAAAATATGCAACGATCGCAGATGCCGAGAGAGGCGGAAATACGTGTGGCCAGCCGAGTGACACGCGTATACCTCGGGTATGTGACACCGTGTCTGAATTATCCCCGCCGTAAGAGGCGAAACGCCATGGCATCCGACGCGTTGCGTTCGCACAATCACAATCTCGTGCAACGGCCGGGAATCTGAAACAGTTGCGAGCGCGACGCGGCGCGCGTACGTCCGCTGCCTGAAAACTGCTGGAAAACCGCGGGAAATCGTCGCAAGGGAAGGCCACGGTTCCAGTGAGAGAATTTCAGATCTTCTATAATATCAATCATTCCGATCGTGATTTCCTCTGAAGAATTCAACTTCACCTTTTTGCTTAGTGAGTGATCAGACGTTACTCTGATCATTAATTTCCTCTATATTTTTTTATTGTTAATTATCTTTGCAGTATGAAGATTAGTGTCGTCGATTAATTATTGTTGAACTTCGTTTCTGGGAAGTCTTCGTTTTTTAAAATAACTTGTAAAAAAGTGATGTCACGCTAAAGATAAGAATATAACTTCGGAACCATTGTTATTTATTACTTTTTCACGGATCTCTAAATAATATTTTATTTCCCACGGAAGAAGTATTTCCTGTAGACGAGGTTCAGCCTTCTTCAACGGTTAATTCAAACACATTTATTCATAGTTTAATTCGAGTTGGGAATTAGCCTCATGAATTTCAGTCGCACGAAATGTCACTTCGAAAATTCGAGAGAAACGGTTTTACGAGCACGTAGAGAAATCCTCTGGTAAAGTCGACTCCGAAGTGGAAGAAGGCGACGCGTAAACAAGGAAATTACATCCACGATTAATCGCGCAAACTTGTTCCCTCGGTGCTAAAACGAACGGTGCGAAATGGTTAACAAACTGATGCCGCTTTTTCGCCTTGGATAACGGGCTAAACTTTCACTCGTTTCGTGTTATCATTTTCGTCTTCTATCTGCTGCTTGTCAAAAGAGATAAAAACACGCTATCTCTTCCTTCGCCTTCCGAACCAATGTACGTGTACACTGGCGACGAGAATTCAGTGAATCGCGAACACGGATGGAATAATTTATGTCACCGTGTCAGATAAGCAGCATTTCATTTGGCTAGTACACTCCCATACACGAGTTTCGATACGTTTATCAACTTTCTAAAAGCGCTGGTCAATTTTTATAATCAACGATCATGAAAGTGATTATCGCTTAATTAAGAGTCTCTACAAAATATTGCATTTTCTGTTTAACTAAATTATCCAATTCGGCCATTTATTAGGGATAATTAAATAATCTAGCAACACTAACAAAAGAATAGTTAGAGTAACTCGTATTGAACTCTCCGAAAAAAGATATCTCCTATCAAACACAGCTCGTAAATTCATCGACACGAATCATAATTTCATATCATTCTCAATTATACTTTTTTTCTCATGAACAGGAGTGTATTTCGCGTGACATTAAAATATTATTCTGAGTACGATAAGCCATCGAGAGTGTTCGATAACGAAAAATAAATTGATGACCTAATAGTCGGATCGGGACCGAAATTCAATTTCCAATGAAACAATCGTGACCGAATCTTTCCTTGAACGCGGTACCTGTTATTACCTCGCATGATTCAGAGGTACATAGAACATTTATCAGACGCGTAACAATCGGTAAGATCAGCAAAAGCAAAATAATTATGTAACGGCTGATCGATGGCCTAATCCGTGGCGACGTCATTCTTCCAAGTAAACTCGCGCACGTTTCCTGGCGCTCATTGTTTCGTTTTTTCATTTCGCTTCCCAAGCGCATCAAGAATCTTAACGTTAACGCGTGCACGACGTTGCATTCCTCGCACGTGGAAAAGTAAAAAGGAAAAAAATATATCGATGATCCCGGCCTTGCGCGGGATATCTCTAGGTGAAGGTATATTTTTAGACATCGGGATCATTACGATTTCACGCATCGTTAATGACTCACTTGACGCGGGTATTTCATATTAATCACGTATACCACCAAGAGAAAGATAACTCCGGTATAATTTCTCGTTCATTGATGAATAATTCCTATTAATACTGCTCCCAATTATGATCTCAATCCTTATCATCGAATTCTTATCGCGTTAAGCGTGCTCGTTTATTAAAACTTAAGTACCACTGATTTTAGTTCAAACACAATTCACAGATCCTATCTATCTACTGATCCATTCCGTGAACAAGTTCAAGCTCTTTAATTCACCGATCGCGAGATTAAAACTAACCAGTTTTCCCTGAATAAAATTACACGTTATACCCCAGAGTTCCTTGAGATTCTACCAAAACCGGAAGCTAAGACCGTGTCATCGATCCCCAGAACCTTTCTAACCGCGTGACGCATACTTCGAAATCCTCTTCATCTCTCAAGTAAGGATGGGATCAAATCCAATATGTACATGACCTCAATAGATTTCGGATGAACCGCGACCAAAGAATGTACCATAAAAATTCTTGGTATCTCTCAAGTACTTAATTCCATCCCTTCATTCACGATCGATAAATCGAATCGCGTAGCATAAATTAATAAACAAGAAATTATTAGGTTGTCCCATAAGATTCTTCCTATAAGTTTTTAAAACGAAATAAATACTGTCCGAAAGAGACTTATGAGATAATTCATTACATGCATTCGCAATTTCTTTGTTGTTTCACACGCCTATGTGATCCAATTGTTTGGAATTAATTGATATTAATCAATTTTAAAGTTTTTGAAATGGACATTTCAGGAGACAAAAAGATATATTTTCGATATTTGTTCCATTTCACCTTTCGTCGTGGTCAGAAACCTATGGAGGCACCTCGTCAAAGTGATGAAAGGTGAAATAGAGCAGATATCGAAAATCAATTCTTTTTACCCCGTGAGACTTCCACTAAAAAAATCTAAAAATTGATTAAAATCAATTAATTTCAAAAAATTGTAACAGATTTGCGCGTAAAGCAACAACAAAAATTGCGAATGTATGTATTCGATTATCTCACAAGTCTCTTTCGGACCGCATATTCATTTCGTTTCAAAAATAGGGAAGAAACTTATGGGACAATCTAATACACGCATCACAGGCTACCTACTCATAAATGCAAATAAGATACTAGGAAATATTAAATTTGATAAGAAAAAATAAAACGTTGGCTGCTTGGTAGGTAGAAAAATTAAGATGTAACGGTTGCCGTGCGTAGGGACAAGGAACGTCGGTATTCCGCGAACGGAAGGGCGGTGCGAATGCCGGTGGAAAGTGAGAGGAAACGAAGGAACGATGGCAGAAAACGATGGAACTTTGCTGTTCGGCTGTGGCCGTGAGTCATCGTCGCGCGGTCCCGTCCATCGACTTCATTCATCCTCCATGCGAGACGAAAAAACGCGTCGCCGTTCGTGATTCGAACGAGAAAGAGAAAGAAATCAGAAGAACCGAACAGAGGTGGTGGTGGGGGTGTTAAAACGGTTGGATTCGTTTTGAATTAATCAAGCGAGCAGATATCGAGTGAGAGCGAAGGTGTTAAATAAGCATCAAGGAAAGAACGGCTCGGGGAAGGATGAGTTCAATATTTTCGATGGAGCACATTCATTCGTGCACGTGAAGCGACACGAGGTGGCATGGAGGAGCCACAGAAACTGTTCCGCCTCCCGGGCACGATCGAGGAGGAGGAGGAAAAGGACGTCGAGGTTCAGGGCCACCTGCCTTTACCGGAGAACCCGATCGCAGCCGACTCACCCTTGCTCGGGCAGAGGAACACGGGAACGTTGTCCAGTTTGCATAGGAACGTCACCCTGGTCAGGGTTAGCACCCAGAGCAGCAGTATCGGCGGTGTCGGTCGCCAGGATTCTACCAGGTGAGTTCCTCTCATTACTTACATCGATTTTTCAACCCTTCTCAATTTATACTAATAGAGATTTTACATTTTTTTAAATAATGATAAAACAAGATTTGTCATTCGACATCTGAATTGAACACATTTCTGCTCTGTACACCTGCACGTTATTATCATAGGAAGATTAGTGGATTTATACTTGATGAATACTAATCCTAAAAATCTACTACACTCTTCTCTAACATAAGTATGATATAATCTTTACAACCATTTTTAATTACTTATATGAAATCGTAGGTAATAAAACGTAGGAGATTTCTGAGAAAGAAGATTTTCAAATGGTTATCTGTTTAAGTAGATTCGAATTTAATTCCCCGGTTAAGTCGTTAGGAGTTTCGCGTGATAAGGCGGAAGCGTGCGAGGGAAAATCGCGAAGATGTACAGACCTGGATCGTCTTTCATTCAGGAAACGGAAATCTGATATGCCGCGCGAAATCGCGTTGCGAATTTCCGTGATTAAGTTCGGCCGCGATCGCAGATTAGTTCGCCACTTGCGACCTTTCGAATCGTGCAAGGTGAATCGCGAAACCTGCTAACTAGTTGCCGCGTTTAATTAACGCGTATTTTAATATAACCGATACAATTTAACAATTCCATGATTAATACAAAAATAAGTTCGATATATTTCTCTTATGAAACATCAAAATTTTTCCGCGTGCTTATGCGTAGTTTCCTCAACGTCCGAAAAACATTTTTCACGGACGTTTCTCGCGAATTGAGTCGAGAACCCATAAATTATTATCGAAGGCCGCACGTCGTCCGCGAATTTTCGTATTCCCGTTTCCGTTACGTTGATAAATGATGACAACCGATCCGCGATCGGTGAATTACTGGCAGGAGGGTAAACATTGCGGTGTGAACGCAATGGATACGAAGGCCCGTTAATCAACCGCGAGAAATATACATATAACGTGTCCTCCGCTCGTGTTAATAGACTGCCGGCAACCATAAATCGCATCTGTTCAACCGATAGACGTCGCAGTAATTATGAAAATATTGAGTGCGCCTATACATCACGTTGCTAGAACTCCTAGGACAGTTCAATACTAAAAGCACCGTGGAAAATTTTAATCATTTCATTTCTCTCTAAATGCCATTTTATCTAATGGCCACAAAACTTTGGCGCAGCTTATTAATTGCATACCCTAAACTTCTAAGTATTTTGGATCGTGCGATAAAAATTATTCAATATTTAATCCTGAAACTATTTTCTATTTTAAAACCATTTACACTCGTTGGTTGCAAAGAGGTTGCGTTGACAGAAAAATGATTTGTCCAAACAGAAGCTGTGACCGATATCTATTCTCTATTTTTATTCCAGCTATTTAAAATCGCAGCACCTGGCGCCAAACCGCATTCGAGAATTGTTACCTCAAACGAGAAGTTCACATTAACTTATTGACCGCGAATTTTAGATAACCTGGGAACTGTTCACGTGATTCGCGAGCTGGGCCGCTGTTTTGTTTGGTAATTGTCAAGTGATTACGGCTGCTTTGCAACCCAGTCACTGATACGTCGTCTCTTTCGTATGCAAAGTAGACGCTTCCGGTGTTTCGCGCAGCGGGCCTCGGCGAAAACGAAATCGCTGCTTCTTACATGTATTTAATCGCACCGGTCGTCGTTATCAGTAACGCTAATGCAGTATCACGCTGTTACTTTTATTTCCTTGTCACTGTATGCTCTAGTACTTAGCTCTGTCATTATATCGGCAGTAATCATCGTTTCAGAACAGGGGTGGCTTCTCGCCCTCACCAGCTTTTAATCAGCTGCTTCTAACTGTCAAATAATACGTTCCTGAATCTTCTTAGAATCTTTCATCGATTACAACTTGCAAAATGAAATTGATAATTATGTTTAATTGATAATTAAATTAAAAAATTTTCGTGTACATATTCAGAGTACTTTAACCCTTTAACTGCGGAATTTAATTTTACAAATCTTACTTTCTACTAATTTAAATTTATAAAAAATCGAATACTTTGAATGATATAGATTAATTCAATAAACTCTAACAGCTACAGAATTCATGTGAGCGATGTTATAATAAAATCAATTGTTTTATACGAGATTATCAATATTAATCGAAAGAGATTTAGACTGACGTGTATACACGTCGAACGCACTTAACTGGTTAAATGCTGCTTCGGAGGAACTATAATAACAATCTTAGATATTGACTATAAATTCCAAATGAACTTTGGCACACCCCGTATAAAATCGTACTAAAGGATTCAGATGAAAATCGGCGGTTGAAAATGTCAAGTACGAACAACTTCTCACCGAGAGGTGAACAATTTTTCATACGCGTTTGAAAATCCTTGGCGTGGCCGAACCTCGCGGCTCGTCCGATCTCGTTAGTTTAATTAAAAGCTCGTTATCGAAGTGGACGTCGACGTCGCGGTCGGATAGCTCGCGTTTAGCCCGGCCCACAGTGTACTTACACTCGTTACACCCGACGACGACGTTGACGCGCGCCCGTGAACAACGACTCGAGATCGGACCGGAAGTTATGTCGAATCGCGGTAGACCGGCGGTTTCTACCAGAAGAAGAGCGAGGCTGGCCCGGCCGTCGAGGAAACCCGTGAAACGAGACAGCTGGTTGGTTTCCGAGGTAGAATACAAACGCGTACGTCTCATTTTATGTGTAAAAGACAGCAAGTAAATATTTTTATCTCGTCGGGCTTATTTAATATACATAGAGGATAAATTTTAGTCAGAAGTAGATGAAACTTCCGACTGAATAATTCTGTTTGGATTTTTAGTTCTCAGTTGTATACAAATGCATTATTCAGCAAGTTTTTTCAAATACAACTTGCACACATCGAGACTCCAAAAAATTCTGTATTGCACACAGTGAATCCTTCCAGAAGATTCTACCCGTTAGAATCGGAGAATCAACAATATACGTAATCTTTAGATAAATTATGTATCACGAAGCATCACTCGATAGGCAGTTAGGTAGCGAGGATTGAGAACCGAGAAGTGACTAAGAATTGCAGCCTTTATGTTACGAAGTTTTACATAATAAATTCATTTGGAATTTCAAGATGGAACGTAAATAAAATCGAGCTAATGTACTTTTTGTATGACATTGTACTTATTGATTGACAATAATCACTTGTCACTTAGCGTGTGTTAATTAATTAACCGGTAGCGAGGAACAACAAGAGTGTTCTCGGTAAAACCTGTTCCGAGATGCGATTTGCATGCAATTAGCCGCCAGTTTTAATTTTCCTTTCCAACTTCATATCATAAATACATAATAAGTAGGGATGGGATCAAGTACCTCGCAAACGGATTCGAAGTTCGACTGATTCCATAAGTACTTTGGAAAATCTGAACAAAACTCCTGAGTGTAAAATTTCAATTAGGAAATTAATGTTAAACTTTTCACAAAAATCTCTTCATACCTTATACATTATTATCACGGAAGAAACAGTGAATTCATATTTAATAAGGAAAGGCTCGAGCAACTACTTGGAAAAATAGAAACAATAAAAATACCATTGAAGAAGTACATACTATAATTCAGTTGTACATACAAACGCGCGTGAGACTCATTCTCTAGAATTGGTATCGTTCTCAATTGACGCCTACGAGCGGTACGAGCTCTTCCACTATGGGATAGCGCCATTATAATGCGCACCGAGTAAATTAGCACCGGCTAATGCGATTCAGCGTTACCCAGGCTGATCGAGCTTTTCCGGCTGCCCAAATATTATTCTACGGTTCTATAATCGAACTACAGAAAACGGTTCGTTTAAAGCAACGTCCGTGAGAAACCAGGCTACGCGAGGTGATAACGACTAATTGCAGGGAAGGCAGCAGTTTTTTTTTTAAGCGATAACTCAGTCAGATTGCAAGATAAATCTAAGAGATTGTAAAACCTGCATGAGACCTCGGAACACCGAGTAATTTCATGAAACTGCGATAAAATACGTGTGTCAATGCTGCGTTACAGAATTATTTATCAACCAATAAGAACGTATCCTTTGCGTATCAATCTTACAACAAAAAAATTAAATCTTTTAATACAGAAAATGAAATTAAAAAGATTAGTATCGATTGAAAAATTCATATTTTTATATTACTCGTTCGATCGATCGCGTCAACCTTGTCCTTCGATCAATCAAACTAGACGAATTATCGAGCTCGTAAAACGAAGTGTTCAATAACTTCTGGTTTGAACAACAGTTTTATAACTGAAACACGTATTCGTCGCGGTATCAGCCGAGATATTATTATCTTACTCGTGCTGTAAGGACACGAACGGGAGTGCACTATGATGATCAAACTATACCGTTCGCCGACGGAGGAGGATTCATTTATATACGAAATCAGCGAATTCGGATACTCGGAGGCGATAAGATGGTCGGAGGGCGATAAGAGGTAACGCCGGACCTTCAGTCAGTGTAACGAGTCAGCCGGTGGTACAAGGAACGTCTCACGATGTCACGGCCCGCGAAAACGTTATCGGCTGACGGAGTGCACCGCGATGAGAGTCGGTCGCAGATAATGCTACTCGAGAGAGACGAGTGTGTCGTATAAAAAAAGTTGTTTTTTTCCGAAAAATCCGTATTGCCCTTTGCGATGATCCACTCGACGCGACATTAAAATCGTGAAACGATAACATTACGTTTAATATCCCGTTCGCGAATCACCGCCCGCGTCGTTACATTAAAAAGTTGCCGTTCGTAACGAGAGTTCACAGTTTGGAAACCTCTGAGCGTTGTACCACTAGAATCGTTGTTTGCTTCATCACTTAAAACAATTCCACTGTTTGCTCCACAAAAAAAAGACGGAGTGTTAAGTATTCGACGAAGCGTGGTAAAAATTTTCCTTAAAAGCGTTGTAAAAATTGACGAGCGAGGGAAGGGACGTGGGCGAAATCA
Source organism: Ceratina australensis (assembly GCA_004307685.1). NCBI lineage: Eukaryota > Metazoa > Arthropoda > Insecta > Hymenoptera > Apidae > Ceratina > Ceratina australensis. Next base: position 208,203 of record SHCU01000058.1, on the reverse strand, counting down.
GGGAGGATAGAGTTAATAAGGTAAAAATCAAAGAAAAGTATTGTTATCGCTGATAAGCAGACGGGGAAACAATCGTTATTAATGGGAGACGCGTTCCGCGTGACGCAGTCACTCCATTTCCTCGCAAATGAAAAGAGCAAACGTTATTGTTAGTGGCTGATAAGTGGAGACCGCTGGCCAGGTATCGTCTGGCCTCGTATAAGACAACCTGCATCATTGCTTCCAGATCAGTAGATCCTCCACCATCAAACTCCAAACACCTGACCATCGGTCAGCTGCGAAGTGAAACATAAGTAGAGCAGCGAGGATTCAGACGAGATCTAATTGTAAGGAGGATCCGATTGTTTGGGAAAGAGTCACGAAGAGGATAATTTGATAAGAATCTCTGACTAATGGGATTGATGAGTAAATTTATTCAAGAAGAAAAGTCGAAAGGTAATGAAAGAAGTGACTGGTCAGTGAGTTTTGCAAGCCGTGTTCGCGACCGTCTGCAGCGAAGAAAAGATAATCTCTCTTTGGCCCGGTTACGGTTATCAACAACAGATTGAAAACGATAAGTGAAAGTAGACGAAAAGGACGATAATTATTTAATTATAATAATTGTACGAATATCGCGTATCAGAAGAAGATAAAAGATCTTTCGAAATATAAAAATAATTGAATTATTTGTTTAAAAATATTAATTGGTTACGGTGCAATAGTATCTCTCGATTATCAGAGCTGTTATCAGCGATCAGCAAACATCTCAAGATGGATTATATATCAATTATGTAACCGAGGAAAATTGTTGAACTAAATATTTTTCGATTTTCTCAAGTGCATCGACGAATGTTATAGAAATTCTTATGTGATAAATTGCACGGTTATCTACGTTTTAAGATCGTGCAATAAGTAGAGGTATTTGCTCGATAAAACTGGAGAAAAAAAATCCTTTAAATACTGATCTTTTCCCGATAAGAGACTAGAACTTGTGACTGCATCGGTTAAATCCTCTGGCAAACACCTGCGAAGTGACTTACAACAGGGAAGACGTCATTCAGCTTTACGCGAAAGATGAAGCAAAATTGATTAAAAGTCAGACTCGTAATTGAGAAGAAATTTTAAAAAGAAGAAAATGGAACAGACGACGAATGGAAACGAAACAAAGAGTCCCATTTCGAGTATGAAGTCGTCCTCGCCAGATGGGGACGAGAAACAAATTCTATTATCGAACAAAACCGCGCCTGTTATAATAAAAGTGGCCAAGAGCTCGTCGTGCAGAAGCAGGTAAAATTGGAAACGACTAAATACCGTGAAAAATTCCCTTCGACAATCTCTTTTACCTTTCCAAAAAATTGTGCATACCAATCTCTCATTGTCATATCAAGAGAATATAAAGACTGCACACAATACATAAAATTTCTAGCTAATATTCTTCTGGCAAACGTGCATAATCAGTCTTTGAAATTAGTTTGTATTTCCCATTAAAAACTCGTTTTCATCGTAGGAAATTATGCTAGTTTGACATTTATAGCCCCCATATATCATTNTTCTGGCAAACGTGCATAATCAGTCTTTGAAATTAAAACTCTAAAACATTAAAAACTCGTTTTCATCGTAGGAAATTATGCTAGTTTGACATTTATAGCCCCCATATATCATTTCGCCGCACGCGTTTGCAGTTTTGCGCAGTTAATAAATTGTAATTGCGGTATCAGTTATTCATCAATGCGTCCTCTTTCGGATTCCCCTGCCTCAGTTTCTGCATATTATGTATAGATACACGTACCTATACCGCGTTTGTTTACGAGCGGCGCGTTAATTCGATAAGAGACCACATTTCAGCTGGTCAGTATCCCGCAGCGTTCGCTCAATTGCCTGACCAAACAGCCCTCGACGGTATGAGGAAGCAATTACATGCTTAAAACGAATTCAATCCAGATATTTCGCGCTTCCCTCAATCAATAAGTGCTAATACAACTATCGCACAGTCATCTTTAAAATGAAAACATAATGATCCTTCAAATTTCAAGGCCCACTTTAGATAAGTTACGCCCCGATGACACAATTTCTATTATCTCACTCGTAAATTTCGAGGAAGAAAAAATCTCCTTTCGTTACTGAACTATCCTTACCGTCAGTTACTGATAAAGATCGACCGATATCTGAACGAACGTCTTGATACTCGACTGCATGAAAATCATAAATCTAACAAAAAAAATTGCAGAGAGAGAGAGAGAGAAAGAAGGCTAAAAATCCAAGATGTAGTTAGAAATGAGAGAACACGTGTATCCTCGAAATTTGACGAAGAATCGGGTAACTGACCGCGTGTCGACGACTCGCCGATTAATTTACTCGTGGTAATAAATAAATTGGTAGATAACAGTTGCTCGGTTATCATCGTGAGTCAAAATGGCGACTTCCTTTTGTCCGTACGAAAGGGTGGTCAGCGCGAATGTCTCAGTCGGATCATCGAACCGGCCACGGCCGATATATTCGTAGCAAGCACCCGTTTCTCGTTTCCGATAAAATCGATCGATTCAGTTTCGCGCGAAACAAATAGTTAAGAATTGATATCTACTAAGTTGTAGCCAAGAAGAAAGTGATAACAGTGAGCCTAGTAAAATACCTCTTAATATTTTCGTAATAATTTTCGCCAGTGAGAACAACGTTCGGAGATACGGTTTACGTTTGGATTAGAGTAAGAGCGGTCGCGTGTCTTCTCGAAAATCAAAGCTAGCCGGAGCCCCGATACGAGATAAGGATAAACTTGTTATTAAAGAGAAATTTGGCTTGGTCAGGTTCGAGATAGAACGTGCGTGTGTATGCGTACGCGTGATCCGTAAGCTCCCCGGCCGATTAAATCTCTGTGATGGAAAGCTTCAAGAACGATGACGTACAATGCGAAGAGATCCATCGTGAGTACATTTTTGTCATGTTCGTACACACAATTAAACGCGTGATCTCTGAAATTTTCCATGCCGCCTGATCCCCTCGCATGCGTACCGCTTAGCTATGCATAGGTGCACGGAAAATATGCGAGAGGATTAATTGGCAACGTACGCGCGATGGAGAATCGCAGCTAGAATTTTCATAACGAGTCCGATTCGTTTTGCGAATAAGGAAAGATCGGGTTGACAGGTGAAGAACAATGCGATCCTCGAAATTTGTTATTCAAATGGCCAGCCCGATCTCCTCCGTGGAATATCGTCGCAGGCCTTGACGACAATTCGCTTGACCGTACCAATAATTTATTCCCACTGTTGTGCAACAGAATAAAAAGAGAGGTTGCACCGCGTGCGAACAAGTGTCACGCGTTTAGGAGGCCCGATTTTCGCGTCACAAAGCCCCCTTTCGAATTCCTAATTATGCTTGGAGGAGCCTCACAATTGTTCCTTTATCTTATTGTCAACTGTTTTTCTAGTGGCCGCATAATCGTTCTATTTAAGGTTCGTTGTCCAATATTTTAATAGCTTCTTGTGCACAATGATGATTCATCTTCGTCCAGTATCAGCAGTTTTCTAAATACTTATACTAATACTAATATCTTCTGTAATATGCAAAACTCGATCCTACCCGCGTACCTGTAATTATTACCCTAATTCTTCGTTAAACAGTTGATTAGGAGTTCAAGACAGTACTGATAATTTAGACGAAACGAAAATTCATTTTGCAGGAGCCGGTTCAGAGCGGGGCCAACGCGGAAGCTTCGCCGCCGCGCGGTCCTAAAGAATGGTGACTGCAATGTTCTCCAGTCGCGAATCTCGAAGCGTTCCTGGCGATTCATCAAGGACATATTCACGACCCTGGTGGACGCGCAATGGCGTTGGACGCTGCTCTGCTTCAGCCTGAGCTTCATGCTCTCGTGGCTAGGCTTCGCGGTGATCTGGTGGTTGATCGCGTTCACCCACGGTGACTTCGAGGAGGCTCACCTGCCGCCGTTCCAGACCGAGAACAACTGGACCCCGTGCGTCTACAACATCTTCTCGTTCACCAGCTGCTTCCTGTTCAGCATCGAGACGCAGCACACGATCGGTTACGGTAGTCGGTCGACCACCGAGGAATGTCCCGAAGCGATCTTCGTCATGTGCGTCCAGAGTATCGCCGGCGTGATGATCCAGGCGTTCATGGTCGGGATAGTGTTCGCGAAGATGAGCAGGCCGAAGAAGCGTACGCAGACGTTGCTGTTCTCGACGAACGCGGTGATCTGCCAGAGGGACGGCGAGCTTTGTCTGATGTTCCGCGTAGGCGACATGAGGAAGAGCCACATAATCGGTGCCGCGATACGGGCACAGCTGATCCGCTCGAGGACTACCAAAGAGGGCGAGGTTTTGTCGCAGAATCAACTGGAATTGGCTGTGGGCACCGACGGACAAAACGGGAATCTGTTCTTCATCTGGCCGACCACCATCGTGCACAAGATCAACGCTGAGTCACCGTTCTACAATATGTCGGCCGAAGACATGCTCACGCAGAGGTTCGAGGTCGTGGCTATTCTCGAGGGCACCATTGAGTCCACGGGACAGACGACGCAGGCCAGATCTAGCTACCTGCCGCAGGAGATTCTATGGGGGCACAGGTTCGAGCCGATGGTTATGTATTCGAAGGAGAGACAGGGTTACGAGGTGGACTACTCGTTGTTTAATAGCACCACGCAGGTGGACACGCCGCTGTGCTCGGGCAGAGAGCTCGCTGAGTTTTACAAAGTGCAGGAGGAGCTCCGTCACGGAAACGGTAAGTGTGCTTGTGGTAATTACTTATCGTTGGTTAGTATTATCGCCGTTGATGTGATAGAGGAGATTGAATTCAATGAACAGTTGGATTCAGGGGTGAATCGTAGTAAACGTTGTTAGATATTACCGAACGGGCTAACAACGGATCAGGAAACCGAGTATTTTTAGAGTTAGATGCTCAGGCACGCGAACGATTAGAGAACAGGCATTACGTGCTATTAAAAATTCCCCGGCTTAGATTCGATAGA
>SHCU01000058.1:162782-183544 GCA_004307685.1 Ceratina australensis | reverse complement strand
CAGGCAAAGAAACTTCCCTAATTAATACCGAACATTGTTTATAAAAAATACAAATTCATATCAGTTCTCTCTTGGACAGATGATCGCATAGTCTACGAACAGAATCCGACGGAGGATATTGTCCATAAATGAATATACACGCGTCTAAGAAACTTATCAAGAGGAGCCAGTTTATCCATGATATCGTCAGTTGCGTAAGACCATTGTCTCCGAGGATCGAGAAGCCGGCTCGTGGGGACTCCACGTAGTCAAAATAAAAATTGTCGTTCGGGGCGAAAATACGAGAGGATGATAAAAATGATGTGATCATTACCTGCGACAGTGAGGGTCAGCGTGACGACGAGGAAAATTAGGCGCGGACCAGGGGCCCTGGGTACACGGGTGGGCTCCATCCATGCAGGTGGTAGTCGACCGCTGGCAGCCCACTGAAAGCCGCACGAGACCGCACGGACAGACGCCAGTTACGCACTGGCCGATCGACACCCCCGTACGGAGCACGCAGCAAGCAGTGGTGTTTTCGAGCAAGTTTCCACCGCCTGCGAAGAAGGGGTGTTAAACGACCAGCACGCCCTCATCGTTCTGCGTCGAAGCTCACGAAAATCGACCGACGAACCACCCACTACGACCGCCCCACCCGGATGCTGCGGACAACCCTCTCGGATGATTCTCTTTCTCTGTTTCTCTGTTTCCTTTTCAGTCCCGCGGGTTGTATCTGTCTATTCTTCTTAGCTGAGGCTGAATTCTGAGATTGTTCTTTTCACGGCCGGCTTCACTTGCCGGGGTTTATTAAGGATGATGAGACGATTCTTTATCCGCATTGTCGGTCCCATGATTGTTCCTTCGAAATCCTTCATTCAGTCCTTTTGAATGAAGTGTTAAGATCTCAGCGTCCCTTTGTGCATCAAAGGAGACTTTCATATATATATTTGTATCGCTTTTTAAAAAAGAATAACCCGTAACAAGTTCTTTAAGTTTTAATACGAAGGAACTATATAAAGATTCTAAACGTTATCGATTTGCAATTGATACCAGATCTACTTAGCAATCTCGAGAGTATAATATAGCTTTTTTGTATCTGTTTTTAAAAAAGAATAACCCGTAACAAGTTCCTTAAGCTTTAATACGAAGGAACTATATAAAGATTCTAAACGTTATCGATTTGCAATTGATACCAGATCTACGTAGCAATCTTGAGAGTATAATATCCGTTATCTTAATAATTACTAGCTTAATCGCCTTGCGATGGCCCATTAAAAATCAGTGCGGCGGAACCGGAGATCTTTGCTCGTTAAGACCTTGTTTGGAGCACTTGCAGGGAAAATGGTGATTGTCTCTTAACGAGCTCCTCTCACGATTGTTCTCATGTTGACGCGATACTCCACATACATTTAAATACTCTCCTCTGAAATATTTGTTTAAACTCTGCTCCTTGAATACGTTTAGCTGTCCAAACCACTGTTTCCGTGTAACTTCCTACAAAAAACAGACTAATTAGGATATCCTCCCAATTATTTTTATTTCAAATGAAATTAGAATCGAATCAAGGAATGAGTTTTCTCTATTTACCAAGTTAATGTTGAGCCAGGAAGTGAAACACGTAGTCCCTGCGTCAGAACATAATACATATGATCTACATTGGGAGAAAGCATGACACGTAGCACGCGTGGGCAGAATATTCCGTACACGTATTAATTGCATCACGACATTAACGGTGCTCCACGCTGTTCTCGTGGGCGGTTGATCAAAGAGCTCCTGCAAATGAGGCCCGATCGTATATTGAACAAGTTGAAGTATCGAAAGAATTGTCACGGTTCTTGAAAGGGTGGCTTGTTCAGAACTCTTTTACCCAACTTCCACCTATTTCTATGGATTACATAAAACAGTCACATTTCAATCGTACGCGATTGTATAAATACACAATTAGTTATACATTGTAACAGTAAGATGTTGTAGTTATACATTGTAACAGAAAAGGAATACTAGAAGCAAGAAGAGAGTAAGGAGGAAATTTAATTTGAAGATCCCTATTAAGTCCCAGCCCTCTGAAGATCTATGGATCGAAACCCAAGTGTTGCAGCGTGATTATGCGGCAACAAGGGGTAACAGTACTCGTTTAACGTTGCAGATGGCTGATGTAGCAGAAAGTGCGGCCTTCACCGACCCGGCGACTGCAATCTCCCACGGGAAACGTCACCTGTTGGTACGGGATTACACAATGGCTGTGACCGCGTTGGAACAAGCCTGCCAGATGTTGGCGGAGAAACACGGCGACACAGCGGATGAACTGGGCGAACCGTACTTGCTCTACGGCCGCGCTCTTCTAGGATTGGCCAGGGAGGAAGCCGGGGTCCTTGGTGGCGCGGTTCCAGGCACGGAGGGCACCGAGGAAGACGAAGAGGAGGACGAGGAGGAGGCAGAAGAGGAAAAATTGAGCAACGTCGACGAGAAAGAAGAGGAGGAAGGCGAAGGAGCGGCCAGCGAAGAAAAGAAGGAAACCGGTGCGGAAAAAAAGGACGAGGATTCAAAAACTGAGAGTAAATCACAGGAATCTGCGAAGAAAGAAGAGAAGACGGAGACCGTTGAGAAAACAGAAGCAGCAAAAGTGGCAACTAAAGAGACTGAGGACACTAAAGAGAAGAGCCAAGTGGAAGAGAAACAGAAGGGTGAGGAGAAACAGAAGGACGAAGAGAAACCAGCGGCTGGTTCCAGCAAAGATGCGAGCCACGTGAACGGGCCATCATGTTCGCGTGAGCAGAACGGAGTAGCGAACGGAGATGATGACGAAGAGGATCTTGAGAAGGAGGACGAAGAAGAGGAAGTGAACAATTTACAGGTATATACTTAATTGTTTATTTTTAAGACAAACTCTATACATAGTGTATCATGTAACATGATTGCAAAAGTTAATACAATTCATTATAGATTGCCTGGGAAGTGTTGGAGCTGGCGAAGGTGGTGCTGCTGAAGCGCGGGCAGACGGGTTGGAAACTCCTGGCCGACGCTTATCGACTTCTTGGCGAAGTGGCGATGGAAGGTGGCAACTTCCAAGGCGCGTTAAGTGACCTGCAGAAATGTTTAGATCTCCTGCAACAGATCGAGCCGCGGGAACCGAGAGCGATAGCCGAGATCCACTATCAATTAGCGCTGGCGCATTCATTAGGCAACGAGTTCGACTCCAGTATCGAGGAATTCAACAAAGCAACAGAACTTCTCGAAGCGCGAATCAAAGAACTCGAAGAAATGAAGGAACCACCGAAGACGGACGATTCTTTCTACACCGTCGAAGGGGAGATTCAAGAGCTGAAAGACCTGCTCCCGGAGATTCGAGAGAAGATATCCGATATGAAGGACTTCAAACAGGAGGCTTGCAAACTCGTAATAGAGAGTATCAAGAGCAAAGTAGCCGGTGGTTGCTCGAACGGCGCCGGACCTAGCGGTAGCAGCAGCGATCCCCCGGCGAAGGCTCCGAAACCCGCGAGCGACATATCTCACTTGGTGCGCAAAAAGCGAAAAGGCGAGGAAACAGAGCCGGAGCTGGCGTCGCCGTGCAAAAAGCCGACGCCGGAAAAAGCTGTTTGAATGATCTGTGTGATTTCTTTTTGGAACGTTTTTGACACGTTGTTGCTTTGTATGGTGCGGTGAAGAAGCGGAAATAAACTGTATCGATAAATGGTACCTTTAACGTTAGACTATAAGAAAAGAAGAAGTGATGCTGGCCAATGGACAGACCGCCGGACATCACGAACATAATTTCAGTTTTTAAACAAAAATCAGACGAAAATTAGTTTTAATCATTTAATGATAATACGTCTTTGTGTTTTATATCGTTCGCTGTGTTAGTTTTTCCTTCGTAATTCGGTCTATTTATTTTATGTAAGTTGACGAAGTCTTTGCAGTGAACGAAGTTATTATCTAGATTGTCGTTCTTTTTTGTAGTTTCTCTATAAGACATTTTGAAACATTAAGGAGTAAGGCTGTTTATGTATAAGTCTAATTAATAAACGTTACACGATGATTTTTTCTAAATAGCTCGCAGGTAAGCATTGACCGCATTCCCAAAGATATATTCGTTATATTTTCTAAATTACAATATACATATACATATATATATATTTATTATACAAACGCTTCGCTATAACAACTTCATTTGTTTTGACCAATGAGTCATATCAAATTCTTTAAGGAACTAATATTTCTTTCAGTTCTGACAGGCTTCAAAGGCACAATGATTCTTCGGTCAAATCAATATCTTGTATAGTTGATCACACGTCTGGACGGATTGCGTTATTTAACTCGGTGCATTAAAAAATACGAAATTATGTACACATCTATTCTCCTAAAAGTTCTTCGATATCGTCTTCCTTGTCGGAACTTTCCTCGCGTTGAATCTTCATCTTATAACCGAGACTCTCTAATACTCCGACATTGTAGTAATAACTGAGGTTGATTCCAGGTACTAAGCGTTTTAATTCCTCTACGGTAGCGCGAGCCTTATCGGTGTCGCCGATCTCTATGTAATGCTGAGTTATAGACGCAAAGAGGTCACCACGTCGAACCGATTGCTCCAAGTCAGGACCAGATTCGAGTAACTGTCGCACCTGTTGCATCGCTGCACTAGTTTCACCTCTGTCGAACAACCTGTAATTAAAAGTTTTATATTTAACATCAAGTTGATCAAACAAGTAATGAATGCTTGTTTAAAATGCACGAACTTCTTTATATCCAAGTAACGTCTGATCGCAGCTATTCTGTTATTTACAAGATCAACTGCTTTCTTGTGAATCTCAGGGTCTCTCGTCGTGGTCACTTTGGCCAGGCATCTCCCTGCCTGGTTCAAAGCATCCAATGCTTTTTCGTAGTTCTGGAACTCGTCTATCTCCACTTGAGCACAGGCAACGTAGAAATTAGCTAACAGATCCATCGCTTTGCCTTTCGAATAAAAGTTAATAATATTCTTCAATACTTCGGGCTGATTCTGCCAGTCTAACGATTGCAGATAATTCCCAGCCATTATGTAAATTTCCCTTTGCCTGGATACTTGAGCGAAGAAACAGATCTTCTCCGTATCGCCGGATTTCAAAAGCGCTTTCATAGCTCTCAGTTTGTTACCAGCCTGAGTGAACTTCTTGGTCGCTAAGTGATAATTCCCTTGCTCGAACGCGATCTCACCGATCCTTTCCAGTATCGAGATTCGAGTCTTTTCATGGTCCAGATCGTTGTCAACTTTGTCCAGCGTCATTTTCTCAGCTAAATCCTCGCTCAATAAAATATTATGTTTCTGCATCAATTCCAAAGCTTCGAGGTATTTCCTACCCGTAGCGAGTAAATCGACCGCTTTCTCGATCTGATCGTTTTGAACGAAGTACTCCGCGCATTTTTCTATCAAGGCAGGATCTGAATCCGCATTTACGTCCATGACAATCAATTGCAGCGCGCTGTATTGTTTCGTCTTGAACGCGATATCCAAAGCCTTGTGCAATAATCCAGCTTTGTGATACAGCAAAACCGATTTATCCGGCTGGTCATTCTCTTCATAGTATTTCGCCACGTCTATCTGCGATTGCCTCGGAGCCAGAACAGCCAGAGGCCACAATTCCTCAAACATATCATGCTCCTTGCACAACCGAATGGCATTCGTGTATGCTCTCGCGATAGTGTAGAAATGTATCGCTTGAGCCACGTTATTTTTCGACTCGTAATGAGCGGCTAAGTGGTACGCGGAGGCGGCATGATTCGTCCGCGATACCAATTCACCGACTTCGTCTTCCCTGCCGAAATAGCAGAGCAATCGCGTCATAGCCAGAGTGTTGTTTGCCTGTTCATATAGCTTCAGAGCTCCTTCCATGTCTCCCGTTGATTCAATGTACTGCGCGTGCCAGTTCTTAATCTCAGGATCCTCGGAGTTGTTAAGATACGTTAACAGTTCCCTGGGCCTCGCGAGTAACATTCTTGGTACCTCGAATCTATGACAATCAGCCCTTGTGTACATCTCTATAGCTTCAGATATTTTTCCCTCCTGCTCAAGAGCTTTCGCGTAATTGTAATAACTCGTTTTCTCGCAAATCTTATTTTCGTTACTGGCCAATTCTATCGCTTCCTTGAATTTATTTCGTGCTTCCAACAGTCTGCCTAATAAATCCAATCTTTTACCTTCGCGGAACAAACGCTCAGCGTCGTTATACAGACCTAATTCCACGGCTAATATTCCTACTTTCGCTTCCAGGTTTAAACTATCATCCTGCATGGCTTCCCGAAGGGCTCTCGCTGCCCTAGCTTGCTTCATGTGTCCAAGACACAGTAGGGCCATGTTCAACTGTTTCGTCTTTACGCACATTCGCGCAAGGCTTTTCCAAATCCCTTCGTTCTTGATAGACTTTATCGCCTTGAAAGCCTCGTCCATGTTGGCAACGCTAATGTGGAAACTGAAATCCAGCACAGCTTTTTTCGTAACGGAGTCGCACTCGCCGAGCTCCTCAAAATCTCGCATAAGTAGCTTGGTTATTTTACTGGTCTTCTCTGCAATCTTCTCGGAATTCAAGATAATTATGTACGGAGTGTGAACGCCTAATACTCTACAGTTCTCATCTTTAATAGGTTTTATATCCTGGACAACAATCCCGTGATCGGACGTAGCAAACATCGATACTAGAACTACCGTCGCCTTCGACACATCATAGTCGTTCTCGTTCGTCAATTTCGACGAGTACTTGGATTCTCTAGTGTCTAATCTCTGAGCTCGACATACTAACAATCTAGGATCTTCCACGTCCCAACAATGAGCGGTAACGAGTCTTCCTCTACACTTGACAGCCAGTCCAGTTTCGTCTTCATCCAAGTCTTTCGACTCAGCAAAATCAAACTCGTGTATCTGATCGCTTTCTATATCCCATACATAGAGAATCGGACTGGGCATTAAGTTAGCCATCGCGACGGTGATCGAAACGCAGCGACAATCAGAATTGCAGCTCGCCTCGATAATCTCGGCGAAATCATTGATCGCCTCGTAAGTTGCCATCGCTCTAGTGTGCAACTTCGCTTCCCGTTTACTCAGATCCCAGATCTTTAAGATACCGTTCAAAGAGCCAACTGTTAAGTACTGTCCTGTAAGATCCATAGTGATCGGCTCTCCTTCTTCTGGTAACGTCGGCAACGTCTGAATAATTGTACCCTCCATTGATCGCAATTGTATAACGATAGGAGTGAGAACGATTAGAGTGTGATCGTAAATTAATAATTTCTCCGTGTCACAGATGAAACTGGTAATTAATGTAGTGCTCAAAGAGGTATCTTTGATCATCCTGTACGTTACTATTTGTCTACCCGACGAGACGGACGCATATGCTTTGTTAACAGCGACCAGTTGCACTTGAATATCAGTTTTTAATATATGGCTCGTGCCATCAATTTCAATTAAAATCTGAGTAGGACTCAATTGACTGGCGCAAACACTGTCATTGTACATCGCACACATCGGTTGTTGATGTAATATGAAAACGTTCGTTATACAATTCACAGCGAGTAAAGGGCTGCGTAATAAACTAGCGCCCCATGCGAGTTGTTTCACGGTACCATGAACGCTGCAAGATTCGGGAACTTCGGGCCATCCGTTCTCGTCGCTATCCGTTTCAACTTTGCGCTTCCATAAATAAATTGTTCCCAAGTTTGTTCCCGCAGCTAAGGTACCTACGCAAATAAATATAATGCACGTAACGAATAATGATTTTCTATATCACGAGTTATCGTACCATTATTTTTGCAAAACGATATGCTTGTACATATTTCTTGAGGGGTAGCCATGTTCCCCATGATCGGATCCGGTGGTGAGAGCACATAGGTATCTCCAGTATGAAGGTCCCAACAACGGACACCCAATTCGCCCGTAAGAATCGCTAGAATATTTGCGCCGGCCCAACATATTGCAGGACCGGTTCGCGATGCATCTGATCTACTGCTAAGTTTCACCTATAAACGAACAACGTCGAAATTTGTACAATGTAAATTAGTATAATCGACATTTAAATTACTTTTGTTAACTCGTTCAGTCGGCCTGTAATAGGGTCTGCTTGAAAGTGCTGTATGTTCAAACCATCGGTCATAACGATCAAAGAATCTCTGGTCTGGTGATGTAATAGAAACTGTAACGTGGCACCGTTTGTAGTAAGAATTTCCGTGCATTGTCCCTGATTATCAACGAAGTATATAACACCTCCGGTGGTCCCTATGTAAAACGCGTGATTATCTTTCTGAGTAACAACCGCTGTGGGTGCAGCAGTTCGTGGGCGCCAAGAGCTAAATATGTCGAGTGCTCTCTCATCTCCTGCTACTGCAGCTCTTGCTAGACCGCTAAAAATAAATTAGGATTAGATACAAATTATGAATTACGTAGAATCAAGTGATTTATCTATTCTACCTTATGTCTATCATTGATTTCGGGGAAACAGTCTTGAATACTATTTGTGCGAAGGAATCTTTCAATTCATGATGGAACATCATTAATAGTTGACCTCTCGAGTCGATCTTCCAACCGACTATGGACCCACCAGAGTCTGCAGATACCAGTCTCCCTCCGTACTGGCTCCACTGCAGAATCGTGATAGCATCGCGATGCGGAGTCACTACTAAATTGAATTCCACTGTGCCTGTATCGCCTGGCCATACCTGAATAACATTTTCTTTTTAAGACTTATTCTACCTGATGCTACGTATAAAGTTGAAGAGATTTCTGACCCGCAATTCTCCGCTTTCCCATCCTACCGCAAGCCACCTTCTTTCTGGATGCCATCCAAGGGCAGTTACTTGGGCGATAGAGTGTCTGGGTGATTCTACGTCCTGCGTAGGCTCTCCCTGATCATCGTAAATCGTTACGAAACCGCCCTTGTCCTGAGAATACGCAGCGACGGCTAGCAGAGGATAATTTGTATGCCAGTTCGCGTGAGTGCTTATCGAAGCAGTTTCAGGATTCTGTACACGCGTATCAAAGTAGAGCGACATCGTCTACCTTCTCACTATCTATATGGATTTCATAAACAACACTCGGATCTGTACAGCTTTCTTAGATTCGTTCGTAACTGGAACTCATACTCTTAAAACTATTTGCTTCTTCCATTTCAAAAAATATTCTGTCATGCTTGACAGCTAGGTAGTTTGTCGACAACACTTGTTGCCATAGCAATTTAAGTCCGTAGCAGTAGAGAGGGAATGAGAGAGCTCACCCGGTATATTGAGATTGGGATTCTCGACAAGTGCTGCGCCAACAGGCCAGTGCTGTGAATCGGTAAATCGTGAATTAATCCCTGTGATATGAATAAAAAGGACTGATAACGGACGGTAGATAAGTGAACCTGTTGCTTTACTTAGAATAATAAATCGAATTATTTATTTTTATAAATCAATCGAGAAAATGACCAGTAAGTTCTTGTACTTCGCATACGGAAGTAATCTGTTAACAAAAAGAATACATATTAATAATCCGACTGCAGTGCGGAAAGATATAGGTTTTTTAAAGGTAAATATGACAAACAAATTTTGTTATCAAACCTTTTTTTACTTCCACGTTGGTTAATTAATTAGTTTCCGTGCATGTATTCTTGTTATTATTCTCAATTGCATCAGGATTACAGACTTGATTTTTTAAGTCATTCAAAAAGATGGGGCGGATGCTCGGCGACGATTGTTCCAACGAAGAATTCGGTCGTCTGGGGAGCAATTTGGGAGCTGGATGAGTGCAATATGTGCACGTTAGACGAACAAGAAGGTGTAGCTGATAAACTGTATTTCCCTTTGATGGTTGACATAGAAACACCTGTTGGTAAGGTGTTAAAATGCAGGGTGTACCAGCAGTGTAATGATCCAAATGAACATGTAGAATTGAGCTTACTACCACAAGACAGAAGACCTTCACCGTTATACTTGTTAGTTAATTTTATAATTTCAATAATTTACCTAGAATTTATATAATTATCTATTATTTTCAAAACAGGGAAACGATACTAAAAGGTGCATATGAAAGTCAGTTACCTGAAGATTACATTGAAATGTTGAAAACTATACCGCATAATGATTATGCAGGAACATATAATATTGGGTAAGGTTTTTAATATTTATTTGTCCTTCCAGAGAAAAAGGTAGCATGCTATCTTCTTCTTTAGAAGTGTATATATTGATGTATTCATTAAGTAGTAAAATATTTTATTTACACAATAAGTGTCTTTATGTACAAATAGTACTAAAGGATACATAACGTTCTAGTATATACAATGTTTGCTTGACTTGCATTTGTCTTGCATGTTGTTCCTGAGCATTACGTTGCAATGCTTTCTGAAAGTTTCTTTGTTAAGATTAATATTTTTGAATCACAGCCTTCCCTTGAAAGAAATTTAGTCTCGACGATCTTACGATTCTTCAATCGTTTCTGGACATCTTGCGAATTCTCCATCAAATCAATAGCTGCATCGAGTGATAATTTATCCAATTCATACTTGGGTACTTTGATCTTTGTCACTACTGTACCATTGATCTATATTAATATACAATATGATAATTAAAGTACTCATAAGGTATATAATTGTGCTTATATAAATTTGTATATAGTATGAATAAAATAATAAATACTTTAGACTTACCCAGACCTCCAATCTCATATTGTAATTCTTATCTATTTCAGGCCACCTTTGTTCCATTACATCCTTCCCCAAATCTATTTCATCTTCACTTATCAGATGATGTTTCGCCGAACAAAATGCGCTCCATAACTCGGAAGCAAAGTGCGGAGCGAATGGCGCGAGGATTATAATCTGAACTGCTAACGCTCGTTCAAATTCACGGCTTTTCTGCATACACTCGGTACACGTTTTCCGCAAACTGTTCGTAAGCCCCTGCATTCTTGATATTGCGACGCTTAATTGTTGAGACTCAATTATATTAAACGTCGTCGTCTTTAAGAAATAATTTCGACTGTCGAACATGTAGTCGTCGTCTTTCTTAAATTTCGGATCTGTAGGTTCCGCGCGAAGTTCCTCCAAACTCACGCTATTGCGATAATCTCTGAAAGCCGTCACTGTCCACCACAAACGTTCTTGCCAATTTAATATTCCCGGCATAGTTTCTTTACTCCAACGTTTATCCGTGGTCGGCGAGTGGTCGGCTAACATGAAAAGTCTGGTCGTATCGATTCCATATTCGTCTAACACTTCGACAGGATCAACCCCATTGTGTTTCGATTTAGACATTTTCTCCCATGTAGCGATTACCGGCTCTTGAGTAATTTTCTCTACATAATTTCCGTTCTTCTCCTCGACTTCATCTGCTCTCAGATATTTTCCTGTGCTCTGTACTTGGTATGTCATACTACATACCATACCCTGTACCAGTAGTTGCTTAAATGGTTCTTTGCTGGGTAAAAGCCCTTCCGAATGCAAAAAGTGACTGATGAATCTCGCATAATACAGATGTAACACCGCTGAAACAATATAATTTATTCTACATTTCCAGAAATCTAGATTTACGTTTACTATCTAAAAAAGTTCAGAGATATATACCATGTTCTTTTCCACCGACATAGAGATCAACAGGAAACACCGTTTTTGCTTTGTCAACAGAGAATATCTCCTCCTTATTTTTTGGATCAATGTATCTTAGATAGTACCATGAGCTATCTACAAACGTGTCCATTGTATCAGACTCTCTGATCGCTTGGCCTCCACATTTTGGGCACGAGGTTTCTAACCAGTCCTTTGCTTCGCTTAAAGTACATTTTTTATTTGTAGACGAGAATGTTAACTCTGGTAGAGTTACAGGAAGCTGATCGCGTGGAACCGGTTGAATGCCGCAACTCGGACAATGAATAATTGGGATCGGCGTACCCCAATATCTTTGTCTAGATATTAACCAATCTTGCAGTCTTGAACTAACAGGGTATCCACCGATCTTCCACTTTTTTGCTTTAGATAATACTTCTGTAAGTTTACATTGCTGTTCCTCGTAACTCCTTATGGAGTGCCTTCGAAATTCGATCCCAACTATTTCTGAGAATTTGTAATCATCCATTGAAGCAGCAGGTATGCCAAGATAAGTGTCTCGAAATTCTTGAAATGGAAGCTTGTCTGTTACAAATATTGGCAGTTCGTCTCCATTGAACGGATTTAGTACTTTGGCATCTATCACTTTGATCCCTTCTGCCACATCTTTGCAATACTCCGATCTATTCAATAGACTTCTTGGAGATATTGCTACGAATTTAGCATGCTCAATAAATTCTGGACAGTTGATCCAAACATTTATTGTTTTCGGATAGTTCGGAATATTTGCTATCAATTGTAGCTCAAAGCTACTCCCAATACATTTACGTATCCAGTTTTTTTGTATCTTCTTAACATCCTTCCAATCCTTCAGCGTCGGATCATCTAGACCTTCAAGTAATGACCTAATATAAAAATAATCAATCAAGAAATCTGTATTTGTCCTTATAACTAGAAGTACAACGACATTTACTTTGCAAATGCTGTGGTTCTAATAAACCACTGATTTAATAATTTTTTCTCTACTTTAGCACCTGATCTCCAGGAACAATTGTTCGCATCAACTTGTTCCTCTGCCAACACAGTCTCATCAACGGGATCCCAATTAACAAATGATTCTTTTCTGTAAGCTAAGCCTCTTTCAAATAGCATAAGAAATAATTCTTGCGTCCATTTATAATACTCAGGATCACACGTAGCAAATTCCCTGTCCCAGTCAAAGAACAAATTCATCGCATTCAACTGTTCTTTCATAGTCTTGATATTATTGTGCGTCCAGGTAGCTGGACTGACAGATTTTTCGATTGCAGCATTCTCTGCTGGCAAGCCAAATGCATCCCAGCCCATTGGATGCAGAACGTTGTATCCTAAAATAATAAATCTCTCAGACACCAAATGACTTACTTCATCTCTAAGTTTACCTCATAAAATTTACCTTTCATTCTATAAAAATTAGCCACAGTGTCGCTTATCGTATAGACTCTCACATGTCCCATGTGAAGTGTCCCAGAAGGATAAGGGAACATTGATAAAATATAAAATTTCTGCTTCTCACTATCCGTGTCATTATATTTATGTAAGTGGATTTTATCCCTCCAGTATTCTTCTATATCTTTCCTTATCTCATTTGTAACACATTTACTCTATGAAAATAATTATAAGATAAATTTGACACATGAAAATAATTAACATTTGTTTACAAAATAATGTAAGTACCGAAAATTTGTTTATGCCGGTCGAAGCATATCGAGAAATGATGCTATTAAATAACGCATTATTCTTATAACATGGTAAATGCTTTCTACAGAGCAAAAGTGTAATCTTCATTTTCATTCAGTTTTATTATTTAAATATTTATTGAAATGAAACCTATAATACCGGATTTGTATGCACCATGTAGGTTGCCATACTTATTAACTACTCTAAAGAACTCCCATTCTGAACTTGAGTTATTCAGAGTGAAGATTCTTTGATACAGGATTGTGTTAATGAATAAATTACATATAAGAAATAAGATTTTATCAGAGGAGTGTGAATCTTTATTGCATTATATATTGGATAAAAATTATCGCCGGAAATTGAAGTTCGTGTCAAAACTCTGGCAGCACTGTAGTTCCGTTCGATCCTCAGGGCCCGTTCTTTTTCAGGTGTGCGCTGCATAAACAGCTACGTGAGTAATGTTTTCATTTTCAAATCCATTGGCATGCTTAACATCCTGAGTTAATGACTACCAATGTAATAGGAAAATGTTATTGCGGCTGTCTTAAATCGTGATTAAATGATATATGTTCGATTTTCTATCGCGATAAGTAAAATCTGTTTCATACTCAGGAGGTTAAATCTCGTAGGTTAAAAACAGACTAGTAGCATTAGTAATACAGTCTGTTTTATGCTTCTTAGATTTAATTACAAGTATCTCATTACATTTTAGTACCACCATGGGCAAGAGAAATAATATGATCCCTAATGGGCACTTCCACAAAGATTGGCAAAGGTTTGTCAAAACCTGGTTCAATCAACCAGCTAGGAAATACCGTCGTAAACAGTGCCGTGTAAAGAAAGCGCGTTCAGTAGCTCCCAGGTAAGTGATACATATTCTTCTGATTATTTGTATATCTGTTTTATTTGTATTTTTCAATATGATTTTAATTTCAAGGCCTGTCAAGCTTCTGAGACCTATTGTTCACTGCCCGACATTCCGGTATCACACGAAAGTGCGAGCTGGTAAAGGATTTACACTTGAAGAGCTTAAAGCTAGTGGCTTGAACAAGAGGTTTGCAAGAACAATTGGCATCGCTGTAGATCCTAGAAGGAGAAACAAATCCGTTGAGTCTTTGCAGACAAATGCTCAGAGACTAAAGGAGTACAGGTCTAAGTTGATTCTCTTCCCATTGAACCAGAAGAAAGTAAGTATAATTTGAATATAATTGTAAAAATACTTATGCAAGATAAATTCTATATTAATGTTTATGTAAACAGCCCAAGAAGGGTGACGCTACGGAGGAGGAGATGAAAATGGCAAGTCAAGTTAAAGGAGAGATCATGCCGGTCAGGCACCAAGCGCCGGCCAAGGCTAAGGCTCGCGTTATTTCCGATGAAGAGAGGAAATTCTCTGCGTACATAACGCTCCGCAAGGCCAGAGCCGATGCACGATTAGTAGGAATCCGGGCTAAACGCGTGAAGGATGCTGCGGAGAACCCTGATGATACCAAGGTTGCTAAGGATAAGAAGCCCAAGAAATAATCTGGAACACTTTGTACAAAAATAAACAAAATACATTCTCCCAGGAGGAACCAATATTTCTTTTTTTTATCAAGATTTAATTCCCTCGTTCCCCTTAATATGTAAATTCGATTTAATCCTTTTAATAGCGTATAGTCGGATATAATCATCGAGGAGAGATTAGTAAAGAGTGCCAGCCCCTGTGTTACAGCGCGACAGGCAAAAGCAGCATAAGGGGGCCTGGAGCCGTAAAACAGATCTCTGAAATTCCACAGCATGACTGCTTCTGCACGTACCGACCGACGTTCAGATACATTTTTATTCATTTATTAATCAGAATTTAACTACTTTTAGGATACATTCATACGTATCTCTATTACAGTACGCTCCAGCAGAGCTGCCAGATTGAGGACGGGAGTCATCGGGATTCCCGGGATTCTGCGCTCCAGCATCTCTTCTATGAGCTGTTAACGCTTGTGCACCGATTCCTACCATGTCTTGTGCTGTTTTTTTTCTCCCGCGAGTTCTCATAAGGCTGGCACTCTCTTCG
Source organism: Ceratina australensis (assembly GCA_004307685.1). Lineage (NCBI taxonomy): Eukaryota > Metazoa > Arthropoda > Insecta > Hymenoptera > Apidae > Ceratina > Ceratina australensis. The sequence goes on along the minus strand of SHCU01000058.1, from coordinate 168,256 downwards.
AATCTCTCCTCGGTGATTCCACCGTATGCGAGACATAGGAATTAAGCGAAGATTTTAGTATATGATTATCATTATGATTACATTTTTGTATTCTGTAATTTGATAAAGAGTCAAATAAAAATTTTGTTAAACATATATTTGTTTAGTTCAATCACCTGTTCACTACTCCTAGAATGACCAACACCCATTCCTAATACCGAGAATTATATCTCGAAATAGTAGCCCTGGTTACTGTTAAATTAGTTGTATAAGTGCGCTAAAATTCAGCTCTGCGAAATTCTTGGAATCGTGACGTCGCACCAGGAGTTAGTGCTACCTCTTCGCACTTTATGTTATCCTAATACAAAGTCCAATTTTTGAGAAAAATTTTTGCTTTCGCGAATTCTTGGAAATGACGTCACAGCAGGTGGCAGTGCCACTTCTTATCCTATTATGTTATCCTAATAAGAAGTCGAATATTTGGCCAAAATTTTCTCGAAAATGAGTAAATGTAAAATTTGTATTAGGATAACATAATGTATGAAGAAGTTACACTAACTCCTGGTGTGACGTCATTTCCAAGAATTGTCGAAAAGGCAAATTTTTCGGTAAAATTTTTCGGAATTGTATTAGGATAACATAATAGCTAAGGAAGTGGCACTGCCACCTGCTATGACGTCACTTCCAAGAATTCTACGAGACAAAAATTTTGCTCGAAAATTAGATTTTGTATTAGGATAACATAAGAGCATAGGAGGTGGCACTAACTCCTAGTATGACTTTACTATTCCAAGAACTTCTACTCTATCTTATTTCTATTTATGCTAAGTGAGTGTGACATGGAAAAAGGATTGGACATGGGCAGTATGTAGGGTAAGTAACAACATGTTCCAGCTTTGTTTAAACTATATCTTTATTAATACAATTGTAAAAGCTACATAAGATCTTACAAAGAGTATCGTACTTAATAATAAAACATGAACACTCATATCACTTCCATATTGCTGGAGGTTTTGGTCCTTCTTCGTTCAGAGATACTTGTTGTTCTTCGTTGAGAAGAACCAGAATGATCCAGGGAGATGCGACAGAGATCAGCTACAGGAACAGAAAACATATTTTTAATTTGGAGCCTGTCTTTGCATTTATATTTTAATGGGCTATCATTTCAATTTCCAAGTCTTTCTTACCTGCATCCAACTCCTGGATTCAAATCATTAATAATAAATTGGATAAACTGATAGATAATAATAAAGAAGTTGGAAAGAAGAAGTAAAGAAGTAATAATGGATTCCGAGTTCTTGCGGAATCAAGGAGAATGAACAGGCAGATGTTTTAGCAAAAATAGGAGCTTGACACTTTAAATACGAGAAAAGAGATACCTTCGAATTTCAGATGTCTGTTTTACGGCCCCAGGCCCTCTCAGGCTCCTTTTGCCTGCCGCGCTGTAATACAGGAACTGGCACTCTTGATTAATCTCTCCTCGGTGGTATAATAAGGCTCCAACGGAGGCGCAATGATATATCATCGTTGGTATTTTTGGCAAGTTCAACGACGATATGTCGTCGTTCGGTACTAAAAGATTTAAGCACGATAGAAATTGATTCTTTTTACTTTCGGATGAAAAGATCAGGATGCGGATAAGATAGACAAGAGACGGGCTAACATTGTTTATTACTTTTTGTATTCAAGGTATCCCGAATTAATTATTACAAGCAATAATTACAATGAAAGGTAATCGAATAAAAAGCGATGAAACTAAACGTCAGACGTTACACCTCATTCGTTATTGGTCACATTATCTCATTCTTCAATGATTGATTTTATTCACATTTTCACGGTTCCTCTCATGTTTATACTGGCTCTCATCCGGTCACTCTTCCGCTCGCTCTCGCATTCTCGCTAACCTTTCGCTCTTTCAACCTCTCTTCCTTTCTTTCCCATTAGTAATTTGTACTTCTCTATTGGCGCAATCCCTTGCCTCTCTAGTTTCTAAGAAACCGTTCGATTGCTTCACCAACGTCGACAGATTTGCGAGGTTTTAACTATACGTTATGTTTTACAACGACAATAATGCCGATGAAACGATGCGAGTCGATTAGTTAATTGTAACTTAAATAAATAATTCCTCTTGTACGCGCGTACAAAATTAATGACTTGAAAGAAGAAGAAGAAGAAGAAGAAGTAAATAACAATTATCATTTATGTATCTACGATTTCCAATTGAAAACTCTTCGGTCTCCTTAATAATTACTGCAACGCATATGCTTCCCGTCTTTGTCAGCATCCAAAAAGACTGTCATTCAAATTTATTACAACCGATTTGTAAAGTATCTTAAATAATTTTCAACAATGAATCTATTGATCGAGTCGCATCGTCGCAAGGATCGTTAAGCCAACAACGACGAAACAATCATCATCGTCGACGTTAACTAGTTGAATAAAAATCTGGTTGATTAACAGTAAAATGAACGTTTCTTCATTTCTTTTTTACCCGTTGACAATTATACACCGCCTTTCTAAATATATCGTTTATCCGGGGAATATACAAAGTACGTAGAAAAAGAAGGAAAAGTAAAACGTTTTCTTCTCCCTATCAATTAAAAAACGTATCTCGTCTTTCGTAAACGTGTAAATGTATCTCGCGTTAATACCTATTTTTATTTAGAATCGTATACCGGCGATTTCGAGGTGTCGTCGTTGATGGGGAAGCGGTAGAGTTCGATGCGTGGCCATAACCAGTGCAGTCGTTCAGGATATTCCAACCGGAAGGCAAAGGATCATCCTTCTCATATCTTCAATAAATTAATAGAGAAATATCGTTAGAGTAAAATTTTCGAATTGATATTTCCGAACGTTAAAATTGCATCAGAGAAATAATACAACTCGAGAAGAATATGTGATCACACGATATAACCAACGAAGATATATTGGAAAATATTATGACGGAAAGGAGTGATCCTCGTGCCCCGGGATTAATAGAAAGGGGGTGAAATGCACGCAGTAACCATGTAAACGCGTCTCGAAACCGCCGGTAAAATCGATGGATACCGCAGGGTGAACATTCCCGTTGCATATTATTATTATTATTATTATTTTTTTTTTTGTTTTAAATCGTAATCGTTACCTTACACTGTTCGTATAACAATAAAGCGATACGCAAATAGTTATGAAGACTTCATTCCTCGGAGACCGACTGCTCGCGCGCCATTAATCGAATTATCGTTAACTTGCGTATTAACAATAAAACATTGCACTAACGGTTGATTTCTCTTCGCGATTCTACGTCTATTTATCTATGCCATGGTTCTCCAACCCTCGCGAAGGGCTTACGGTCGATGTTACATGAAAGTAATTGTTGCATGGAGGGAATAAGAATTTTGGGGAGGTTTAGGTGAGGCTTAAAATAAAATAATAAAGAGTACTGCAAATGGGAGAGGAAAAACAAATTGTTCTGTTGTAGCGAATTCGATTGGAAGAGGACGGTAGCGAGGAGGTTGACAAACCATGTGCTCTTCATACGTTCATTACTCTTTTTTCAAATTTCATTAGCTACGAGAAACAAAAATACACTCTTTGTTTCTTGGGTATTCCACTTTTCGTTTTCTTATTGCTGATCAACGCGGTGCAACGTTTCATCGCCGTCTATACAATATACAATTACGTTATTCAATATAATAAATTATCTTTTATATAGGTATAATACATTATCAGCCGAGATAACGTATTATTCTCGAATTCAATAGTTCATCCCTCTTGCGACGCGAGCTTGTAGCACTTTCGAAAGCCAAGTCGTTTTATCCGATCTTATCCTCTACTTCTACCTCTTTTTTACGTATTTAACATTTTCTTTTAACTCTATATTTCTCTCTCTCTCTCTTATTTTTAGCGTTTCTCGTGACGTTTCGAACGGTTCTCGCCGATTATTTAAAAAAAAACGACCGGACCTCGAACCTGTCTCTCGAAACATCATCGCTCTGAGCTTCTATTCCCACCTATTCGCCGACGTAGTAACCAAGTACAGCTTAGATCCTATAATCGTCCGACTCGAGCGAACGGGAAACGCTGATTGATTAAACTTAACTCTTCGAGGATCTTCGCACTTTTCTCACACGCACCCTGTGCTCTCGTTAACATCTTTTTATATTTACCCTACGATTATTACCGGTTATCAAATCCTCTGGCCGCAGAACCGGCGCGGAACACTCGTTCCCACGTAATCCATAAAATCCCGTACTATTATATCACCTCGCGTTCATTTGAAAATTACGTTGCTCTCTCTTTATATATCACATGTTTCAACATTCACGGCGCGTCTATTGTACGTAATCAATAAAATTAACCCATCTAATTTTACATGGGGAAAATCATATACACGCCTGTTTCACGGCCAGAGGATCGATAACTTCGCTTAGAAGATTTATTTATAAACTATACGATTGTTTCAACCTGGAAGAGTTAAGGGAGAATCGGAAGTACGGGGGAGAGGAGGGGAGGAAAGCCCCGGATACAAAGTTTCGAACAGTCTTCCGTGGTTCGCTCGAGTCGCTTCAGTGCAGTCGTGTTTTCTTTTTTATCTGTTTTCTTTTTTTTTTTCATTTTAATCGCTTAACAGTTACGCTTAAAGTATATTATCTCCGTTCACCTCATGTCCCGTGCACACAGATTACGAAGCGTATGCACGCACGCACGCACGCGCTCACTCACTCACGCATTCAACGTCTCCCTTCACGCGCTAGTTTCTATCTACTGTTCGCACGCCCTCCCTCCTCCTCTCCGTCGTTTATATTTTTCTAACCGCTTTAAAGAAGGAACACGGTCCTTCGGATAATTCCTAGTATCCTAAAACTCTTCTCTTGCGATCCCGTTCGAAGCCTGTTAACCAGAAACATCTATCAACTCGCGACGCAGCTTCGAGCTTCACGTTAAACCCGACCGTAGATTCAATTCTTCTTTGGATAATGCGTTCGCCATTTTTTTTTAGTGTTAGCTGCGCCTCGTTTCTTTGTCAGGGAGGAAGATGAGTTAATTCTGTCTTCGCCTGGTTAAGAGGCCAACGGATAGAGAATCTACTTGGAAGTCGTTAGTTCATTGCTAAGGAAAAAAATAAATTAGTGAAACAGATGACAATTACGCTAATGCATACTACGGAGTATCGCGTTCTATTACGTACTAAAACGACCGTGCGACGATCGCTCGAAATCAATTTCCTAAAGGTGTAAACAATTAGAAACGAAGTGAATTACAAGCCTTTTACGCTAGCCTCCTACTCCGTCCTTTGAAAACAGAATTTCTATCCCAAGGGACGTCGAAGGAAATAATGGAAATGGAAAGTAACGACAGCTAAAATACTATCATCTCTCTGCTCGCTCAAGCATCGAACCCTCTACTACGAGTTTCTCTTTTTCTATTAAAACGTTAAACTCTTCTTTATCTTTTTCTCTAACTACAGCTTAGGATATATCCACGGTTTCAACGTTTACGCGTCTTTTTTTTTT
>SHCU01000058.1:149381-159723 GCA_004307685.1 Ceratina australensis | reverse complement strand
GAAGTAACGATGAGAATAACATGGCGATAGTTAAATTAAACTGCACTGAAGCTTTAATTTTTCGCTTCTATTACTCCCGGAAGATTGCAAATAAATATTGCTTTATAAAATTCTTCGGAATATTAATAATACAATAATAGGAGCGAAGACATTGGAAGTTAAATTCCTGAGGGAAAATAATTGACGAGGAAGGAAGAAGGCTAGAACGAGGGAATACGGAAGCGCTTTTTACGAGTGTAATAAATCGGATTCCGATATATGTACGGCACGGCGGGTACGTAAATTCGATTTATGGCGGCTCAATAAATAATACCGCTAGAGACACGTTTCAATTATCTCGGAAACGATACGCGTCCCCCTGGAGAGACGACGATTACTTCGACACCGATCGTCACGCCTATGTTCGCGGTACTTTCAACCTTTTATCGACCTCCCTCATTTCCTTCTATAGAGTTATGCGAGCATTTATATTTATACAATAATGCTGTTAAATTGTTTCAAATTAAATCGTTGAAATTGTTAATATAATGTACGCAACGCAAGCTCATACAGGAAAGATTATTTGTTGAATTCATTGTCAATGCTAATCGAGTTTAAGTATTATCAAAAAATATAAGTAGAAGTTTTTGGGGTTTCAAGGTTTCCTATTGAGGAGCACCTAGGATTCAAATTACACAGTGTCAATGCATTTAGGATACATGTGTTACACACATGTACAAGAAGGACACTATGTCACAATGCAGGAAATATAAGTTACATTCTGATACTAACGATTGCAATGAATAATAAGAAAAATTAAATCCTGAATCTATTATCAATGCTAATCGTGCTTGAGCATTATCACAAAATGAAAATAAGAGTCCTTGATGTATCAAGATTTCCTGTTGACAAGTTTTCTCGGATTCAACTTACACAGTGTCAATACAAAAATGTAGGAAACATAAATTACTTTCTGATACCGATGATTGCAATGAATAATAAGAAAAATTAAATCCTAACGCTATTATCAATGCTAATAGTGTTTGAGTTTTATCACAAAATGAGAATAACAGTCCATGATGTATCAAGATTTCCTATTGATAAAGTTTCTGGGGTCAAATTACACAGAATCAATTTAAAAATGTACGAAACATAAATTACTTGCTGATACTAACGATTGCAATGAATAATAAAAAAAAAAAAATGAAATCCTGAAGCCATTATCAATGCTAGTCACATTTAAGTATTATAAAAAAATATGAGAGTAACAGTCTTTGATGTATCAAGATCTCCTGTTGACAAGCTCCTAGGGTTTTACGCAATGCCTGAAGGAGCAGTTTGTCTATCCCACTGGCCACGAGGCTCATTAATAAACAAGTCTGCCAACGCAGCGCAACAATCGCCTCTGGTTAATCGGGCTGGAAAAAGTCCGTTCCGACGGAGCCAAGGTCCGATACAGAACACAAGAACTCGCTCTAACATGAATCGTAGATCGATTTCCGCGTTCGTTATCGACTACTTTCTGTTCTGAACGGCGAACACAACGCGCGGTGCTAGTAAAGCGTTATTGACAATCCCGACGGATATAAACGATACAAATGACTACGGGAGCGCCGTGCGCCGCTGCTACCCGCGGTTCTAAGTTACGCGCGGTCCTCGGTAATAAAATGAAATCTGTCAGTGCACAGCGAACCGGTTTCATCGTGATTTATCGCACGCGGAATCGTATTAGCGTTCGAATTTATTGTAAAATGTACCGTGAGCTTCCTTCCTGACGCGATTTAATCTTCATTCCATTTTTTACAGTCGCAGCGTGTACGCGCATAAACTGGATCCGCGATGAAAGATTTTAAATAAATCGAATTATACGAATGCAGGGAAACGCGTAAAGGAATTCTACGTCATGTGCTTTTTCACAGAAACTAATTCCTCGGAAAAATAAAATTACCTACGCGCCGGAGGAGAAGGATAAACCGTTCAATATTTGTTTATCAGAAATTCAGAGCGTGCCGGAAAAATTATTACGCGCTCGTATCGACGCGAATAACGATTTTCCAATATTTACGAAAGCTTCCTTTTTCCAAATTGATTTCAACCTTCGGACGGGATACGCCGGGTAACTGCGAAACGAAGCTCGATAATCAACCGGCCTGTAATTTACCACGTTAATTACGCGTTACGAGCTGCGCGAAACGGCAGCTGCACCGCGTGTATCGTTATAGTCATAAACGGCGGATTTGCATTCTTCGAGCGGCGCGCAAGTTTTAATTATATGAAAACAACGGCCGGGGCCGCTTATCCGTAATCAGCGCCCGCTTTCTAAAATCCAAAACCCGGATTAATTCATAATGTTTGCGTCAACAGGGCCGCGACACGGGGTTAAATCCGAGTCGCGATTTTATGGACGCGCGTTGATTAACCCGCCGTCGGATTGCAGATTACTAACGATTTACACCTGAACCTAAATTCCGTCTACAAGCATGCTCCGGAAAATGCGCGCTAATCGTATCTTATAAACGATACCGTCTGTGTCACTCGAACACTGCATACCTATATACAATTGGGTTTTTTTACTTTTGCTTTAGGGTTAAAAGCGATATTTCATATTTACATTCAGAGTCAACAGTTAGAATTCAGTTTGCAAACCATACCTCACTACTTACAAATTAAAGTTTTCCCAATAGAGTTAGTGAAAACCCAATGATACGTCTTAACGACCAAGTCGAGTACAGAAATAAAGTCTACCTAGTAGACTAGAAACATATCCAACATATCAACTCCACATAGTGAGAACTTTTGCAAAAAGTCTAATCTTTAAAGCGTAGAACTACAATCTAGCATAAGAATCTTTTTACCTTAAATTCTAAGTTAAATGTGTATTTCAATAATTTAATGTATGCTAATAAAATAAAAGGAAAACATTTAATTTAATTTTAATTATTAAATGCACTGAAACTGATATCAGTAGTTTTATTTCCTGGCTTCTGACCATTTATATAAAAGACTATTTTACGGATTTCAAATCTTGAATCCTTTAAACATACAAGGATCATATGAACCTCAAGTCTGGTCATATCCTCTCGTTCGCATAATCTACTTTTATTTGCCCGAGTGATTCGAAGAGATTCTCCTATCTATAGTCCGTTCCCGACAAGTTGGCCAGTGAAGATTATTCTTTTTCTCACTCTGCCCCTTCTCTCCTGCTACCAGGCGCTACATCTTTATTGGCTGCGGCCGAAGACACTCGATATGCTCGTTGTCGTCCCGTGTCGTCAGCCACAGCCAACAGAGTTCTGCACGGGCCGGGCCAACGGGGCTTTGCGATAACGCGAACATGATACTTTTCTGCTGCTGGCCCGAGAAACTACCACCGGCCCGAAAGGCCGGCTTGTGCAGAACTCTGGCAGCCAATAACGATGTAGCGCATGCTAGCAGGAGAGGTGAAACAGAATGAGAACTGTGTCGTTGACTGTCCAACTTGTCGGGAACGGACAGTAGATACGATTAGAGCACGTGAAAATAAATTGTTTAATAATATGAGACCCTGACGAGGTTAATCGATTTTCACAGGGGTAAAACGTGTTATGCACGAACGTGAAATGAAAATGCATGCATAAACGGTACGGCTGGTATTGATAGACTGCATTTTCGAGACTAGTAACACTGGGAATGGAGATTGGACGCAATAAAATCTCGTCGCGGGTGCGTGCAATCTACGATAACGTCTGTGTATGCAGGAACGTCTATTCGGTCCCGAGGAGAACGACAGAATCGTACGAGCTATGACCACCGTAAAATTTAAGCAGATTTTCGCGTTACGGAATTTCCTTTTCTTCCGAAGAGTCTTATCGATATTCCATCTTCTCCGAAACCCCATCTCGATGTATGAAACTCGACGATTTTCTTCGAAACAAATATAATATAAAAAAAAATCTTGCTATTCAGATACAGATTACATTATCTCAAATATTTTCCCCCCAAAAAAAGGTACATGTAACATAGAAAAATTAAGAAAAGGTTCTACCAGCTTCCCATTGGATTCTATGCAACTGATGTAATAATTATATGCTTTCTGTTTAAAGGGAGACGTGCAAGATAATTTCCAAGTGATCGTTAGGCAGCGAACGATTGTCCAGCGAGCCGAGTGCCAGGGATACTTTCGCAGGGAAAGAGCTTTCGACTCGCAACGCGGAATGTCAAACGACATGCGCCAAGGTGCACCCCGGCAGAGTCGGCAAACTGAATGGGCACTTGCATTAAGTAAACAAGTCGCAGTTTCGCCCCTGCGCCGGCACGGCGTTACGTTTCTCTGCTAGCAGCGAGATATTACATTCAGCCGGGAGCCTTAATTTTCGCGGCTCTCGCCTTCCGTTACGGCGACCGTTCTCAGAATCAACGGTCTCCCTCGAATTTTCCAACTATCACCGCAAAATTAAAATTTCTATTCTATTCCTCGCGACAAGGAAGAAGATACCCGAGTTCCCGGATGACGTGCAATCAGAGAAGAAATCTTATACGTACGAGAATAATGTTAAACATTACGCCCCGTCTAACAAGGGGTACAGGGATAAAAACAATGTTTAAGCTCCTCGCCAGTTGTTTTTGTACCCACTTAATAACATTGGATTTTCGTATTAAAAATTCTCTGATTTAAAATACGTCCCGAGTTTAATAATTTTATTAGAGGACCCTGGAATGAAACCTGATAAGCAGGGTAATCTGAAAATAATCATATCTAATAGATAACGAATACGAGCACGTGATATTCGTATAATGCATCTTTCACGGATGGTATCAAGTGACCCTCTTATTGATTCATAACGTGTAATGATACTCCGCGAGCAAACGAGGGTTGATGCTCCTGTTTCAACCCTTAAAAGCACCTCGCCTCTTGCCGAAAGTTGGTTAATTTTCGTCGCCTCGATGTAACGAGACGCAGCGTAATTTCCTCGCTAACCACCTGCGGAAAATTTGATACGCAATACCGTAATGAACTCGGGTATTCTGCTCGCGGAAATTAATGTTTACGCCGCGACTTAGCGACCTACGCCGAGCTGAGGAGGAGAAATAGAATACGGGACTTAGCGGGAAAATTTCGAAGCTCACGATTTGTTGACCTGGGCCAAGAGAACCTGAACTGCGACCAACTTTCGTTGATAAGCGATGTATAAACCCGATAAATTTAGATTATTGAGTGATAAGCATACAGATCACGTGCCAAAAGTGTACCTAGGTTCTTCTCTTTGTTAGAAAGAGAAAAAGATTGGTGGTCCTGTCTGACCTTCTCTAATGACAAAAAATACAAATATGAATTACGTATCATTAGAGGAGGACTGAACTTTTGATACTTTTTCTCTTTTCATTTAGCTCTTCTGTGAACGTGTGTATGAGCTAGACATATTTTTTTAGGAGATTATTAGTAAGACAAAGAAACGTGATTACCCTTCTCTCTTTTACTAATGGTTTTCCCCTGGAAAAAATAAACCTGACTCAGGGCACACGTTCATAGAGGTAGCATATGGAGTTGAAAATCGACTAGCCTTCGTATAGAGATCATGAACAATCTCCCTCTTCATCTCTGGTCCCTACGGTTCACTTACCCCATGTATGTTATCTCTGTGATCTGCCCTCCTCTGATGAATCTCATGATTCACATTTGTCTTGTTATCATTAAAGGACGATAGACAAGGCCACGAATTTTCTTTTTCTTTCTAACACAGGAAAAAATCAAGGGTCATCTTTTGGCCAGGTTTACCTACTCCATGTATATTATCTCTATGATCTGTCCTCCTTTACTGAATCTCATGATTCACATTTGTCTTGTTATCATTAGAGAAAGATAGACAGGGCCAGGAATTTTATTTCTCTTTCTAACACAGGAAAAAATCAAGGGTCATCTTTTGGCCAGGTTTACCTACTCCATGTATATTATCTCTATGATCTGTCCTGCTTTACCGAATCTCATGATTCACATTTGTCTTATTATCATTAGAGGAGGACAGACAGGGTCACCAATTTTTGTTTCTTTTTATCATCGAGAAAAGTTCAAGGGACATTTTTCGGCCATGCTTAAATACTCCATGTGTATTAAGCTATCTCTTAACCCTTTCCTTATCAAATTACTTGACTCCAAACGAAACTATTGTTATCAATTGAAGGTATCAGAATCGTGAACCTCGTTGGAAAGTTTCCCCGTGTAAAAATTTGTGTTGTGTGAATAACTACAGAAATAAATGTTAGCTCGGGCGAATTGCCGCGGCGGTAAGAAGATAATCAGTGCGAGAAGATAACCATTGAACAATTACCTTAACGTCACGAATTAAGGAATTAATTAGGGGAAGACGTAATAGTTTCGGCGAAATTTTCCGCCGCCTCACGTCCAGCCATTAATTCTCCCGGTGGGAATCAGCTCGTAAAACCGATACGAATTGCGGGCGTCAATTTGAAGGCGGTTGAACACTAATTCCATCGTTTCCCCGCGTTCGTTACGAGAAAATATAGTATCTATTAGTGTCGAAACTAACTCCCGGTACTAGCCGAACGAATTTACTCCGAACTTAACTGGAGCACCAATTGTTCCAACAGGAAATCATTACAAATAACGTGATACTAAATTACAATACCGGACCTGACTCGGGCGATGATTAAAAATTACATCGAAATTTACCAACTGTTTCAATCACCCTGTTAAGGTACCGGTTCTTACGTAGAAACAATGAAGCATTGAAATTTTAACGGTTATTACATGTCTTATTAATAGGACACAGTGCAAAATCTTTATTTCATTCATGGAAAAATATAAATGCAATAATGACAGATAATTTTGTGTAATTATTAATATGTGATTTAACAATATTTCAGAGCTTATTATTTTAAGATGCATAATAAAAAATTACAAACGTATCATGCAATTTTATTAATTTTAGTTCTTTGTAAATATTATATTTTCATAAAAGTTTATCTCTTCAAATAATTCTGTCATATGTCATTGTTTGGATTTTACGACTCGTGTAAATTTAACCGTTACATATTGCCCGACTTACTTCAGATAGAATTGTTACAAGTCAATCCAGTATGAATGTACTTAATAAACTATCGCGTATGACGAGCCGGTAGAACGAAGCTGAACCGGGGCAAATTGGTGCGCGTTGGAAAATCGTGCGGAGTAAATTATTCGAGACACGTCGCGGTCCTCTCGAAAACGACCGCGACTTCCGGCTCTGGGATCCCGCGTCGAAGATCGTGAACGAGATAGCGGGGGTCGCTAGGCTCGTGGAACGTGACCATCGTGGTTCCGCGATAAGGGAAAAGGGTAGAGGAGGAACCGTGGCTCTCTGACTTTTGCATAATTCGCCAGCTGAGGAACGGCGTGGCTAATGAACTGCTAAACGAGTTCACGGGTTTTAGTCGAGACGGCAGAAACGGAAATTAACGCTGCGCTGCGTGGCTAGCTGTGCGAGCGAGCGAGCGAGCGTTCCGTGAGGGCCATCAAACTCGAGCCTTTTACTCGAACGGGTTAACGCCCGTTTCGATCCTCAAGATTTATGATTCGTGCTACACGTATAAACCTCGTCGTTAACCGAACTGTTTCACTTTTCTAACGGGACACGTCGAACAATTTTCTTCTAGCGATGTCCAACAAGTACGATCAATCCCGTATGATTCAAATATACAACGTACCCAAATGAAATCGATGCGTTGGATTCCTTTTGGCGATCAGTTTTTCGAGTCAATTAATTTTAATCAATTTTCAATCTTTTAAAATAAATAGAAGCATAGAAATTAATTTCCATCCGTTCTTTTTCATAAAAAACTGAACTGTTTTTTTTATCACAGAACGTGAAATAGAGCAAATCTCTAAAATGAATTTTCCTTTTTCATTTATTTCAAAAGCTTGAAAATTGATTAAATTTCATTAATTCGGAATATTGAACCAGGCAGGTAGAACAGGAAAAGACCTTGCGAATTAATACATGTACATAATAATACATGTTTCACCTAACAAAAAAACGAGAAATTCCGGGAAAAATAAAATGTAGAAGACGTGAGAATTTATTATCTAATACCTTCTAAAAGATTTCGTATCAGGAATTGAATAATTCATGGCTGGATTTTTCGTAAGCAGATTGATTATTGAATAGCTATGGAGGGTAGTGCAATTACGCGGACGAATCGTTACCTTCTAGTTACCTCGGCTCACTACGGTTATTTCTGTTCCGCGGTGTTGTAGCCGCGGCGAAACAGCCACGTGGCACGTGAAACGGACATCCTCGATGCAAATCGCGTGCGAGACCTCCCGCGGTCCCGACTATTAAGCGCGGAAAACCCCCGTGAAACCGTGTATTAAACGTGAGTCACGGCCGCGGTGATCGTGGCAACCCCCCGGACGCCGCGACGCGATGCGATGCGGCCGTCGCGACGACGACGACGACGACGCCCGAAACCACCGGTTGCCACATCTTTCCAGCCAATTCAGCCAACTTCCGCGCTGGGGAACATCTTTATTCATGGCCATCGGTACCGCGGTGTTTGCGTTCAGGAAATGTTTCCTGGAATTCGAAGATGGCTACGTGGCTCGGATTCTACGTCCCACGATTTCACCGTCGCAACAATTTATTGATTGTAAATCCGAGAAGTGACAATTGCAATTTGCAAAGCGAATTCTCTCGGACTTTGTACTGTTTACGTTTAATGTAATTGAATTGTGCGAATGAAATACATGACTCGAATTCGTTTTTTTATTTCCATTACCGAATGTAATTAATACGTACTAAAATATATCACTTCGATTGCAGGAAATGTGTTCAGGGTTGGACGACTTTACTATCTTCATTCGCCAACTTATCGATTTAATAAATTAGAGAAATGAGAATTGCAATTTAGAAAGCAAATTCTTTCAAACTTCGTGTAATTTAATACTACGAATGCATAAATTAAATTCATTTTCATTTTAAACACCGAATGGAATTGATACGCCCTGGAATAGTACCAGAGACGAAGGATACCTTCATTAAAAAATTCGAAATTAGCCGAGTCCTGACGTCAAAGTAAATCCCTTTCGTATCTCGCGACACTTTTAATATTCATTCGCGATGGGAGTTGACCGATATCATGAAATATTCGGTCCGCGCGTCGCCGTTCCTGCCTTTGTCCACTTTTTAGACACGTACCGCTACCTCCGGGGAAATCAATATCGTCCAATTCCGCATGCTTTGAGACTTCGCGTATTTCTCGCGGGACCGATCCCTTTAAGCGTCGAAAGCGAAACGTTACCGACGTTTTAAGGAATTGCGGATTGCTCTTGTCTAGCCTGATAATACCGCACGACGTCAACGATGCTCAAATTCACAGACAGGCTCGTGATTATCTCGCACCCTTGCAGTTAAATCGATTTATGCATATTCTATGTTACAATATAAACGTCTGATAAAAAAGAGAGTAAAATGAAGAAAATATCTGAACAATAAATCAAATCATTTTGCCCCGAGGCCAGATCATTTTTAATAGCAGAGTAAATATTTCATCAGCGGAGACAACAGATTTACTCATTTTAATTATCATAAAAAAATGAAAGGGTAAATCGTAAAAAGGTTCTTAAAAAGCGAAGCGAGTTTCACGTTTACGTTTACGTCGTTGCGCGCGTATTAGCCAGCAATTTATATTCATTACAATCCCTCTGTGTTTGTCCCATTAAAATGGATGAAACTGGTTATCTACGATCTATGAAAAATTCTTGACGAGCGGTAGTTCTAACCGAAAAAATAAACTGAAAGACCATCGACGGTGCCGGTTTTACTTTCGTGAGAGACTTAACGTACAACGCGAGAGACGTTTGGAAAATGGAACGTGGTTCACCGTTCAATCTTTGCCAAACCACCGTATCCGTGAACACTGGATACGTACCCGGCGTGTATGAGATACATTACGAGTTCTAAGATTGATAGCCTCGCATTTTATTATTCAAACTAGAGGAAATTAGAAAACTGTGCGACGATAAGAATTTTCGCGAAGCGACGAACGTAATTGAATTACAAATCCTCGTTTTAATATCCAAGGAAAATATACTCTCACCTGATTGATCGAATACTTTCTAGCTATTATACAATGCTACCTAGAGCATTACCTAACGGCGCGTGAAACAGCTAACTGTTGGCTAACTGTTATCCGTTTCTTCGCGCAGTGCAAATTGAACCGAATCGTTCTGTTAATTCGTTGAAACTCTAAACGGATTTTAGCGTGCGACGACTAATCGACGATTGCTCGAAATTGGCCACTCTAGTAATTTACTGTCTGACCGTAAATTACTAGGCTAATCGACCCACTGAAATATTTTCGCCTGATCGAACAATTTTTCCACAAACAT
>SHCU01000058.1:101826-129838 GCA_004307685.1 Ceratina australensis | reverse complement strand
TCGTTTCCAATTTCACATCGGGACGCGTTCTGATTACCTTAACTACCGAGCGAGGAAAACTGCGGGGCGGCGCGAGAGGTCCAATATTCGGGGTAGACAGGACGGGTAAGAGGGAGGAGGGAATGCAAAGGACGAGGAGCACATGTCGGGGCCACGGTGGCCGTCAGAGTCAGGGAACTGAACAGGCTGAGAGGACTTCTGGGATTAAGCCATTTTTCCGGTACGTGACTCCGCGGGCCGGATCGGGAAAGAAGTTTCGAGTGGGAGCTAGTTTCCGCGGGATGTTCAACGTATCTCCACTATGTCCTCGCCTCCTTACACGATTACAATAAATTTTCACGACGACATTATTCCCTTAATAACGTCGGACAGAAATTCTCATGAGAACTCGACCGGCACGAAATCTGATCGATGATAGAATCAGAACAAATAAACTTTTCAATTAACACCGGGCTTGTTCTGTGAAAAAAAATTTGCTAAACTTTAGCTTGCATTTTTGTCACGTTTTCCCTTAACGCCGAATAAAAAGGATGTCGCGAAGCACCCCTAATCCCGGATGGATTAACCACAGCACGTGTCCAAGAGTCGTATTAGACCCACGAAGGCAATCATAATTCGTGAACGATATTTTCAATTACTCGATCAATATTTATAGCAATCAGACCGCGAAACAAATGAATCCTCATACGATCCGTGTTCGTTCTTAAGTAACGAATAGGAACGATATCTTCTCCCTTAATAATATCCTTCGCGTCCCAAAGAAACCGTAAATCAGGGGGGGAAACTCGCAGGTCGTTACGCGCGAAAAACTAGAATGGGTGAACGGTACGGCGGTACCTTTTTCCCTGGTCGCGGAGAGGGAAGAAGACTAACCGGTAATAACATCGAGACAGCATAATAATTCTTCGAGAACCGACGGCAGAAAGGGGATAGAGTTAAACCGAGATGGGAATAAACCTGAAGGTGGAACGAGAAAGAGCATCCGGCTGCGATGCAAACAATGCCTTGCCGTTTGTCTTTTTTAAAACAGACAACTTTGTTTTCCTTCGAGAGTCGAATCGTTTGAGTTAAACAGGAATGAATAATTAAATCCCTTGCTTGTAGACTCTGAAAAGCTTCTAAAATATATTTAAAAAATACAGCGATGAAATCTTTTACTCTCTTACTGCGTATCTCTAAAAAAAAATAAGTCCGTTAAGTCAGACATTTGGATAATCTTGAAAAGAAATAAAATAATGGTATCTCTATGTTAGCCTCTATCTCGAGGCTCTAAACAGTATTATTTGTTCCGGCTTCGTGACCAGAGTTATCTTTACTTGTACACGTTCAACCCGTAAAATTTGACTATCTAACGGCGTATAAATTTGAAGAATTATTTCTTTCTCGAAGGTAGCCGGCTAACAATGGATTAATCTCTCAAATAATTCTGATTGTCATACAAGCTGGCATCGTCTAGTTTAATTAAAGTTTGAGGAGAATTACACGCGATAGCATAGAGGCGAATGCGATGTTTGCCTCTGAGACCGCCCCGGGTGAACCGAGTTCTCGTATTTCCTAGATATGATAGCTCGGCCCAAGTTGATGGGTTAAAATTTGGTCGAAGCAAACAGGACCAAAAACAAACCCCTGTGTAAACCCATTACGTAATAACCGTGTTTGATGAAAAATGTTCACAAAATATGAAAAACAAACATACGCGAGTCAATCCTTCATCATCCGCTGTAACAGTAATCGATACTGTACGTACATATGTATATACGAATAACTCAAATGATTTGCACATAGGGCCGAGTAACGATCACTGATGGAAACTCTCTTCATCATAGATTTGATCGCTGCGTCACGTTGTTGCAAAATCGCAATTTTCATGAATTTTTTTTTAGTCAAAGCAATTGATTTGAAAGTATGCAAGCTTCTATTCAAATAGTAGTACATTTCTTATGATTTTTATTAAATTTCATAGATTAGAAACTGAGAAATTAAATATCAATCATCTTATACCAGAATCTCCCGAAATCTAAAAATCTACGAAAATCGCGATTTTCATGAATTATTTTCTAACAGAAGAAATCGATGGATCGATTTGGAATTTTTCAGGCTTATTCTACTCGTATAGAAGTACAACTCTGTACTTTTTCATCCATTTCCATCCACTAGAACCGGAGATATTAAATACCAAAAATCGCAAAAATCGAGTGTCAAGGGGAGTCCCTTCAGATTTGGTCAAAATCTGAAAGTTTGTAAAATTGTTTGAAAATATTCTCACATCTTCTACTTGTATAATAGTACATTTCTGATGATTTTTGTGAAATTCCATACACTAGAAACTGAGAAAATAAATATCAAAGTCCATATCCCAGAATCTGACGAAATCTGAAAATCTGCGAAAATCGCGATTTTCATGTATTTTTTTCTAACATAAAGAATCGATTGATCCATTTGGAATTTTACAGGCTTATTCTACTCGTATAGATGTATATCTCATTAATTTTGCATTCAATTCCATCCATTAGAAACGGAGATATTAAATACCAAAAATCGCAAAAATCGAGTCTCAAGGGGAGCCCCTTCAGATTTGGTCAAAATCTAAAAGTTTGTAAATTTGATTGAAAATATTCTTACATGTTCTATTCGTATAATAGTACATTTCTTATGATTTTTGTTGAATTGCATACACTAGAAACTGAGAAAATAAATATCAAAGACTATATCCCAGAATCCGACAAAATCTGAAAATCTGCCAAAATCGCGATTTTCATGTATTTTTTTCTAACATAAAGAGTCGATGGATCGATTTGGAATTTTACAGACTTATTCTACTCGTATAGAAGTACAACTCAGTAGTTTTTCATCCATTTCCATCCACTAGAACCGGAGATATTAAATACCAAAAATCGCAAAAATCGAGTGTCAAGGGGAGTCCCTTCAGATTTGTTCAAAATCTGAAAGTTTGCAGATCTGATTGAAAATATTCTCACATATTCTACTCTTATTATAACACATTTCCCTAAGTTTTCATCAAATTCTATACATTAATATAATTATATACATTAATATATAAATTTCGAGGAAAAAAATATTTACCATCACCACTTAGCTCTATGTACTTAGGTGCCATAATCTTTACCTATCAATTAAGATCAGTTAAATATTTCTACCATTAAGAAGTAAGGTAACGAGATAAACTCACGTTCAATCGAACAATCGCATCCATCAGTCACACGTTACGAAGCGATGTAACAAGAAGAAAATTAGCAAGCACGGTACTGAATAGACGCGGAAAAAGTTGAAGCTATATCAGGGTGCATGCAATCCGACTAAAAGTGGAGTAATTTCTTGGCGCGTCTCCGGAGAGAGACTCGAGGCCCGTCGGATTTCTTTCGACGACCGGAGACGAGAGAGACGTTCAACCAGTCGCGTAATTGCATTTCCTACGGAATCGGTGCTGAATGTCTCGTGTTATCGCCGCGGATTTCTTCCGGGTAATCGGCGCTACGGCGTTTTGCCTAAATTAAGCCAATTGTTCGCCGTATCTCGTTACCAAGCTATCGCCATAATTGCATTTAGCCCGTGAATAATGTAAACAATCAGCGAGAAGTTGTAAGCCGGGTGTGCTGCATAAATCGCAAACAAGTTTCGCGAACCGCGTAAATTTCAATGATGTCATATCGAATAAAAACCCGGCTTGCCTGCGGCTAGACAACGTTTTCTTATACAAGCCTAGGCGAAGTGAGATTCTCGGGAACACCCACGTCCCCGCGTATTGCACCGGCTGATACGTTTCTCGGGACGGATTTTCCGCGACAGGGAAATAATTTTTAGCGATAGCCAACAAGTGTAGGGTAGCGAGCGTCGCCAGGCATTCCACGTGGAATCTCTCGGATGCCGGGGTTACCGAGGGTCACGTCGCAGCGTTGCTCGTCCGCTTTCGGTCGCCATTTGTCACGGTGACGTTTGCAAGCGCGCGGGCCGAGATCGCGGACGGGGACGAGGGTAATCGCGCGAGAAGATGTAAAACGCATTCGTCTGGCTCCGCGGAACTTCCGTGTGAAATCCTTCGACAGAAAACCGCGGATCCGCTATCGGTGGCCAGGCACGATGAAAATGCCCGTTGATAAATAGAGGATCTCGCGATAACGTAGCCAAGAATTTCCGGTGTCGTGTATGAATTATTTTTTTTCTCAACGAAAAACGATGCCATCTGATAGATCAGATATCGCGATAAGATTCGTTGGAGAATTCATTTCGCTTATGGATATCTGATACGTGAGACGTTACAGAGGAAATCTCGGTGATAAAAATTGCGAGAGGACCTGTTAAGAATTCCGCGCGTATAGCGGATTGAGCAATCAAGAAAAATAGCTGGCCAAGGCAGATGTGGATTCTTAAGCCGGCGGACCGGTTGCGACGTTTATTCGAGTGTTTCGATCCGAGGCCGGGATCGGCGATTTCGGTGAAAGAGACAAGCGAGCCACGTGAAGGAATGCCCGGACACAGGCACCGACAACAGTCTGTACATCAACGTTGATCCGGGCCGAGCACTTAGCCGAGCTCTTATTGCCCGTTTACCATCGGGCTTCCACGATCGGATAGGCATCTTGTAATTTCTTGTATTCCGGACGGCCGTTTCGATAGGCCGTTCGCCACCCCGCGCGACGTACCAATCGGACATTGAGGAACGGCTTGTTGGACACGGGCCTCCTCGCCGCGTGTTCTTCTTTCGCCTCGCGAAGATACACGTTTCCGAATGTACACGACGGAAAAAGATGGGACGCGGACATCTGTTTCTAGCGTTCGATTATTTTAAAACCGCGGATGAACTTCTTGCGCCGATGTAAACATCCAACAGATGTACCGCCACTCGTTATTTCGTCGAATAAAAACTACGTGAACTATTCGCAGCTGGTTGTCGCGTTACTCCCGATATTTAATTATTCATAGTCCACGCGTGACCAGAGTCGTTTAAACGTTCACGGAGCGCGGTGTCTCTTAAATATGCGGTGTGAATGGAAGTTCAAAGGGCGGCAACGCGATATTCCCAAGGGGGTAAGACCGGGGAAAATTCGTAAACGTGTTCGAGGCTACAGATGGCCCGATGTATAAGAACGGAGGATGTACTCGGAGGGGTGAACGAAAGGGTAAAGGGCGGTCAGAGCAGCCGGGTAACGCGGTAACCCTCACGCTGCCCCAGGATTACGTGGCGAAACGTGCCAGAGCCACCGTAATCCAATAATGGTCGTCGTCCCCTCTGCCTCTCTTCCTTTACGGGACATCAAGCCAGACCTCTGCTGATTTCGAGAGACCCCGAACACACGAGTCCCTCTATCCACCCTCCCTGTTTCTCTTCATCTGCTTTGATTTTTGCTTCTCAAAATCCTTTTCCCCTTTACATTGAACACGCCTTTCCGAGACTGCTTTTCCAACTACGATTACACGGTCCTTCCTATTTTATCAGAGCATTTCCAAATACCACTAATCCTTCTGCTATGTTAAACAATAAAAGTAACAATAAAATAATCACTTTTTTGGAACTAACTTAAACTAGATTTATGTTCCATGTAAGGACGATACAATAAACTTGGATTTTAACACAAATTCCTCCGTTCGAGCTCCCTCCGCTCTGACTAAATGCAATACAGGCCGACGATTCCTTCGTATAATAAATGCCAACGGCTCTCGGTCACGACTAGTGATGATTAACGATTAACGGCTAACGGCTAACGATTTAACGCTACGATTCAAGGCTAATGATTGTAGGCTAACGACTCATCATTCCTTGTACTGGCTCTCTACTTATATACTACCTTCCCCTATTACCCGCCATCCCTTCCGCGATGAAGTAGATCGACGCCTGGCGAGCATTACGCATACCTTACTACTAACAATACAATCAACAATTCCATCTCATTTAAAATTGATATTTGATATAACGTCTCGTTTTATCCATAAATTCGACTACCGATTATTTACGGTATTTTGTCGACCGTTTGAGTATCCGGATGCCTATCGCTATATTTGTACAACCCGGTTAAAGGATATCGGCCTACAAGCTCTCAGGAGCCTAAACTCGACATCGCGTCGCGGTCACTTCTCATGCATATCTTTCACCTCCCTCCCCGCAGCTACCATATCTGGAGCAAATAAATCAACTGTATCGTGGCCAGTCATTCTATGCGAGACGTTTATTCGCGCATGCTGCCTCTCGAGAACCGACGCTCGAGACCAGGGCTCGTGAAAGATTCTGAACGTTATAGTGCATAAATCAGATCCGCTCAGGAGTAAAGTGGAGTTGCGTAAGAAATTTGCAAATAACGTTTTCTACAATAAATATCGTTGCTCCTGCCGGTGACCTCCTAAGTACGCGAGTTGCACAAGGAGCATAATATTTGTTGGTCGAGATGAAAAACTGAGACACGTTTGTAAATTTATCGAAGTAGATACGCTGCAAATTATCGATCGATTTTTTTTTTTTTACCGTCCTTTTTACCAGCGTCGAAGTATCCGATAAAAAGTTAGATGAACGCGTAGGTGCACGGGGCACATATCACGGTCGCGCGAGTGGGGGTGGTAGTAGAAATTGGTCGGATCGGTAGTTCGTTAACTCGCGCGGAAAATGGAATCGCGCGGGCGCGATAGCTCATAAAGTATCATTACGAATAGCCACTTAATCACGGGTTATCGAGCTCCGAAGTACTGCAGCAAATCCGGCACTTGGCCTGGACCAGTTGCCCGGCTTCTGTGTGTCGGCCATTAGATTTGCCGCCCGCCCGACCCCTTGCTCCCAGTTCCCAAACTCGATAGCCCGTGATTAGGTCCCTTTAATGGCTGCCCCCTCTGACCATAATTTACTATATCAAACTGTTCTTAGCACACAGTTCGAGACGTAACACGAAAAATCCTTTCGCTTTCTCGTTCCGGGAAATAATTTTCGGCCGACTCGAAGCTTCGTCGTACGGAAATAATATTTAGCCAAATTTGTAACTTAAATCTGTTTTTCCTTACTGTTGATAATACAAGAATTTCGTGCAAAACTGGGAACGTAAAATGGGTCGATTAAATTTCGCAAATGTCATCGAAATTATTAACGCAATAATTAATCCGAAGTATCCGCGTTGGATGAGAACATTCTGGTTCCGGTGATCAGATTGCAATCTCGGATTAAATTTATCCGCTTACGTAATTAACACCCATTTCGAATGATTTAGGTGTACGAGTATGTATCGCAAATACGGGTTAGGTATCTTTAACGCAAACACGACAGATCAATTGTCTTTCGTAACGAGCTCGCCCCTCCCATTCTCACGCCATTAAATAGTCAATTGAATCACGTAATCGATCCGTTTTAATTGAAGCGTGAAACCCCCTTTTTTCAAACATATCCCATCACATTTATAATATTTATTTTATTTATAATAAACGAAGGACGACGCGTAGAAAAGTGAATAATATCTTCCGTTAATTGTTAATGAATAAACAATATCACTGCATATAAAAAGGGACTTCGCAACAGTAGCATGATAAATTGCATTATGAACACGTTCAATCTTCTCGTACACTCTCATCGATTCTATCCTATTGTTGTTCATAAAAATAACGTGTTTTTTTTTTACTCGCTTACACGAGAGATTTATTTTTATGCCACTCGACCAAAGTGAAACGCGGCTGCGAGCAAATATTTTGCAGAAAGTACTTGTAATTTAATTCGATTTTACAATTTAATAAAATAACTGAAATGAGAAATTGAAAAATAATTAAATCAAAAATGCCCGCCGGGATAAAACCGTCGGTATTACCGAATACGTCCTGTGTAGAACTCTAAACTGATCCGAAGTTAATTGGCCTAAAACGATGGGCCATCTAATAAAACGTGGGGACCAAGTCAAAGGAGCGTGTGTATATGCGCCGGGCAAACAGTTTTCCCGTGTTTGTCCCGCGTTCTCACTTTATGCGTCCCCTCAGAGCTCGACAGCCGGAGGGATATTAATATTCCAGTCAAAGAGGGAGGAGGCTCGCGTGCCATCGTGCCACTATGGAGTCCCAGTGGCCCGGTGCACCATCTTCGGAATATCCGGCTTCCCGGTGGAACGGACAACCGTGGAATAACGGATGCACGCCGCCGCCGCCGCCACCGCTGCAACGACCAGCCGAGAGGTCGAAACTCTCACAAGATTCAAAGTGTCCCGCGCGCATAAATTGCCGCACGGAATCTGTTTTCGAACGACCCGATAGAAACGGGCTTTCCTATGGCTGAATCCTGCAAGATTTAAGAGCTATTCGGCCGAACGACCATCTCTCTATGAGGATGTTACTTTTTATTCAACTTTCGGGATTTCGTACTTCGAGACGTTTGGTTCGCTCGTTTTAAAAGAATTTATTGTTTATTTGAAACTTAATTTTTAGGAAAAACACTGGGAAATAATTGATGCTGGAAAGTGAATCTAAATATAGATAGACTTCACGCATGTTGGAAGAATCAATTATAGAAAATCGATGAAAGTTAACGTTAAAAGTCACATTGACACAAGATATGCCATCTTTGGAAGATCCAACACCCCGGAGGAAGTTGCCTAGCCAATTGTACTCCCCGTGCAAAAGCTCGCCACCGACAGTCGGTAAAAGACCTGGACACGATACGAATTCTAGGAAAGAGAGCGAAAGTACGAAGCGTACGCTTCGAAGGTGCAACCTTGGTGGATCGATCCGGGAACGGAAGCTATTTAACCAGTTCGTCAAGGAAAGCGAAAGTATGATACGTTCTATCACGTACGAAATAGAAGCCAGAAGAACATTTGCAGAAATCGCGTAAATCTAATTTCTCTTAAAGGCGTTATCGATTTTTTAAATTGAAGTACAACACTGATTCTAATCATATTAAATCATATTAAATAACCTTCGAATTTTATGCATTTATAAAATATGATAAACATAAGAAATTAATTGATATCCAAAATCAAGCGAAGTACCAAAAATTTAGAATCTAATAATACGAATTTCTAATTTAAAAACCGAAAAATATACTTAAAAAATGAATGATAACAGAATACAGATAAATCGTTTTACGAGAGGGACCACAGTCGTGGTGAACAATAGAAGAATCGGACCTCCGAAAATGTAACGCGACCGTGTAAACGAGGACGGAAATTCAGCGTCGCGGTATGCCCGCGCTAACCGAGGGAAATAAATGAATGACGTCGGGATAATTGTGCGGTTCAGATTTCGGTTTCGAACATATTCATAGCTGACGGCGGGATAATAATCCGGGACTGAATGGACTCTGTGGATTCGGCTGGTTATTTTCGCGGTGGCCGCGCGCCGGGATGGATTCGGATCGCGTTGCGGTCCACTCTAATTATGCCTGGTAATATGATTTAACGACAGTTAATCTGTGCATAATTTTAGCGGTACCGTTGATCGTTGTAAAGTGACTCGGAGCCCCTAGCTACGTTAAACAGCTACAAATCATGCCGATCCCGATACAGACTCCCAACGATCTTCGTCCAACCACGGACGCACAGTGACGATTATAATTGGACTGAACCCTTCGAGGAATTTTTTTCAAACGTGTGCCGAATTTTTTGCAGATAACTCAACATGATTTTACACATTAAAATTTTTATGCTATGTATTATATATATGTCTATATATAGTATATATATGTCTTTGCATATTTGTAATGTTTTTATTATAAATGACTGTAATTTTCTTCTTCGGCAATTTTTATCTTCAATAAGTAAATGTAATTTTAATTAATTTATAAGAACCTCCGCAAACGTTTTTTAACTCGACCGTGTACTGAGTCTCTATGTAAATTATTCCAGATATTTAAGCACAGCAGGGAAACGAATGCCCGTTTAAATGCCTGGTGTTACAAACGAAGAACTCTGGTTCTAATTCTAGAAAGAATGATTCTATAACGCTTTCGCCTGGCTGTGGCAATCTTGGGTAATCTTCGACGTAATGCTCTTAACCGCAAATCTGTCGGAGATAAATATCATACCATGCAGAGTCGGGCTTCCGCGAAAAATGAGGGTTTTCACCGTGCAGGCATAATAATATCGTAGCCGCGTAATACCTATCGCGGTGAAAGAAGATTCTGAACTGGTCACTCGCAAGAAACCGGAAAAATGCAAAATTCCACGTGGGAGGCGACGAACCTTATACCAAGACGTGTTCTAAGAAGTTCACGTTCTAAATTCGTGTGATAAATTCAACGATCATGTCGACAGATTTTCGACACGTGATTCATTTCTAATCTCCTGTATATGAAAGCATTTCCCGATTCCTTACAAGCGCGCAAAGTCGACAACATATTGATAAACCAACAGGGTTTCCATGTACGAGACATACGCTATGCTTTCACCATAATAATTTCGAGGTAGGAACTCCGATGTTGCGGACGTTCGCTCATCTGGTTGTTCCAAGATTTACAGTTACTACACGTCGAAAAGATTCCCTATCTCCATTAGCGAATTCCTTTGATCCCTCGAATACTCGACTCATCGGTATCGCCGTTGCAGCTGTATTAATTATTCGCGTGATTTCATCGGGGAGCGCCTTGCACTTTCTTCCTGCGTAGCACCGGTTCTTACGCATAATATACAATTTTCGAGAACTGGTTTCCGACACGTTTTCCTGCCTGCGATCAACCGAGGGCTTCGAGACCGACTTGGTAATCACGATCTTGTGTGCGGACAATTTTTCACTGTACTTTGTACAGAAATATAATTCTATTTACGGTAGCTTTTAATTGCGCGCCGATCGATAACTCCGTTCAAATAGAAAAACCAACGAAAGTATCTGAGTAGCAGTGGCTACTGCAAAGAAATATTGTAGACACGTGATCGGTGTGAATGAAAGAAGCAGCCCGATAATTAACGCGGTGGAGTAATGAACGCGTCTGGTAAAATACCAGTCACGATCGACAGACAGCAGCGACGCGCTGGAAATAATCGCGCGGTTATTAAAACGCGACCACGCCTCGTTAATGCGGGAATTCCGCGGGGAGCCACAGCAATTTTTCGCCCCCGCGACTGTTTACCTCCCAGCTCGATTGTACGCGTCGAAATAGAATATTAAAGAGGGAAAAAATCAAACGGGCTATTAGACAAACTATCCTATCATTTGCGCAAATGATATATCCATACAATTACAAATTCTGTCATTGATGCGTTTACATTTTTCCATGAATGAACTGAAAATTTTGCCATTCAACATAAGAACTCCAATTTAATTTCTTTAATTTTGCGTAATATTTATTAGGACTTTGAATAAGTTCTCGCTGTTTTTTCAGAAATGGTAGTAGCGGTACTCCGTGCATGGAATTCCGAATGGTAACGTACGTTCAAGGAATTACTGTGATACGGTGACAATGCTCCGTCGAATACGACATGTAGAGACTGGCTTCAAAAATAATGATTTGGATCTTAAGGATAAGGAACGTTCTGGCGCACCAAAAAAATGTGAAGACAGAGAATTAGAGGAATTACTCGATCAAGACCGATGTCAGCAGAACTTGGAAAAACATTACAAGTAGATAAGTCAACAGTTTCAAAACGTTTAAAAGTGTTAGGAATGATCCAGAAACAAGGAAATTGGTTGCTTACAATTTTGCGTACAAGAAATTTTGTACAAAAACAGCGAGAGCTTATTCAAGGTCCTAATAATAAAATTTCAATGCTTCGTCACTTTTATCTAGGGCTCGTACAAATTAATTACTGCCAGCCGTTCGACCGCAGGAAGAACGTGGAAAGGGGAAGAACGGCGAGGTAACGGTAATGCAAAAATCTGAATGAAGCTGGCTGGCTCGTGGTTCATAGCCGCGTCTCTTTTTCCCGATAACCCACGCGGCGCACGGTCTTCCATTTTTCAAGTCCACGCGGCGCACAACCGATCCCGCGAAATGATTACAAACGACCCGGGATAACGTCCAATAAAACGTCTCCGTCTCGTGTTACGCGCACGTATACCAACGGAGTCGATATCGAGGAACGGTATCACGTGTCCCGCCAACGAGTACGCTGCCGCCCGCGCGTACGGGTTCCGGGTGGCACGCACGGGGGATGAAACCACCATAGAAGGCATTAAAATCGCCTTTATGCCCGTCCATCCACCGGCGCGATATCATCGACGATAAATTCTCATCCAGCGCGCGAGATTCGTCTCCGAACCAGGGACGCAATAAAAATGAACTCCGGTTTTACGACGGTGACGATAAAAATTTGTAACCAAACCGTCGTTCCATGCTTCGTTTTTTATTCAATCCTAATGGAAGCCACTTTTGCCAAGCCTAACGAACTCTATTCTCTGTTAGATCGCCATAGGTTGGAAATAGCTATGACTTCTTGAGCTTGGCTAGGTAGACTTTATTACTGTCTTAGATGTGTTCGATGTGAGATGCGGATCAGAAGTCATTGGCGTTTTTGCTAGTTTAAAAAGGAAAACTCGGAGTAAGGGAGTGGGGCTCGAAAGTTACGGATAACTAAAAGGATGAAATCATAAGGGTAGAAAGATTCAGTTTACATACACAGTCTTAACTTATCTTTTAAAATATACAATTTACAACTAAACGCTAAATAAGTTAGCTAAAGTGACTAAAAATATCCAGCATCTCGATATAAAGATTGCTCAAATGCAAGACGATAGAAACTGAGGCATAATTATAAAAGGTATACATGATTTTTCATGGAGGCTAGCAGCTACATTCTATCTCTTGAAATCAGTAAAATTTATATTCCACGAACAAGATCATTATCTACAACTCAAGCCGTTGCATCACCTGTAATGCGATTCGGCCAAGTTTCCAGCCGAAGGTTTCAGCAATAACAGTTGCCCAATTACATCGCCTCTTCCATTTCCACCTATTATACCCTAATTCGAACCGACACGTTCAAACCGCTCCGCGCAACCACTCGCAATTACGAAAACTCCCACCGAAACTCTCGCCGTAAAGAAAATTCATTTTGATCTGATCGTTAAACCAATTCAAACTTCGCGATTTTGTAATTCGCGATCTTTAATCAGACGCGTCACGTGTAAATCGTTAGACGATCCTATCCAAAGATAGTTATCAAAATATTTATCCTGAATGCATGCAAGTGAATCGTAGATCGAATCTCACTCTGCTATCTGTCACCGACGGTTCAATGTCCCTTGAAAAGATTTTCCATACGCGATTTAAATCTTTCGACCATGTGACGTTTGATATTTTTTCAACCAGAGGATTAACTGTTTTCTCTTTTCATATTGTCAACCATGGAAGTGGCTCGTGGACAGGTGAAATGAAATCGGTGGTAGAAAGAGAGCCCGCGCGTAGGAACCGCGGCTGAATAACTCGGAAACGCGACGTTTAAAGGATACTCGCGATGCGTGGCACGCAAACTCGATTCGACATTCGGCGGTAGAGAGGAGGAGGTGTCTGCACACACAGCGTGGACTGCGCGTATGCATGCACGTAGTACCTGTATGCCTGACCTAACCGTGAACACGGCGGAACCGTTAACCGCACGGTGCCGTGAACTTTTGCCCACGAGTATAACGTGAGTGCAATCTAATTTCGAGCGAACCTCACCCCGTCCACCGGTTGCACACGATTCCGGCGCGCCGGCTGCACGCACGGACGAACGCGACGCCGCGGCCAACCCATTTTGGAATATTTCGCCGCGTTGAATATACCGCAATTTCCCTCTGTGTACAACGGGCATTGATACTCTTTTCGGTGCAATTTCCCAACGCCCAATGTTACGCGGCCCTTTTGATAATTGTCCGACCGATTGAACGCCCAGTTTCATTCCCTTTTTTCATTCCCCATTTCAGAAATGTAATATTCTTTCAAGTTGTTCAAAAATAAAAATAACATACAGACGTTTAAATCTAATAATTAGACTCATAAAAAAGAAAATGTATCTTGTGTCATCTTGGGCATTAAATTAATTTTTATAATTCCTGCACACGTATCCCAATGACTTTCGACTATCGTGAAAGATTCGAACTGTAGATTGCGATCAGAGCAATAAATAAGAATCTCAGATGTTGAAAGAGTAAAGATCACGATCTAAGTATGAAAGGCTTGGATCCGAGATATCATTCCGGGCATTGTACCGCGTGGCATAGCGCCGCGCCTAAGTCTAACGTGTTCTGTATAGTCACATCGTGAACTTTCAATTGATCAATCGTAATCGATCGATCGTAATTGATCCCAATCATTCCAGAAGAACCCTTATCGCTGGTCAGTCAATTCGAATCGTTACAGACCGAGTGAGTTTTGTCACCAAACATTTCTTGTATGATTTCAAATGAACGTTTCT
This sequence comes from Ceratina australensis, assembly GCA_004307685.1. Classification (NCBI taxonomy): domain Eukaryota; kingdom Metazoa; phylum Arthropoda; class Insecta; order Hymenoptera; family Apidae; genus Ceratina; species Ceratina australensis. Next base: position 115,535 of record SHCU01000058.1, on the reverse strand, counting down.
ATTTCCCATCAAATATCGCAAGTTTATACAAAAAAGCCCGCTCTGACCGGTTTGATAATAAAATTATTGAGAGCGCCGAACGCGTAAAGAAAAATGAAGAACGAGGTGTACAGAAATGGCGGTGGAAAAAAATACGCGAATCAGTTTTTTCATAGGAAAAAAAATAAGTGCTCGATTCGAATCGGTCGCGCTTTTTTATGGTTTTGTTCCCGACTGAAAATAAACACTCCTCGGGCAAAGTGAAAAGGCAAATTGATTCGTTCGATCGCGCTGCCGAATATGTATTCGCATTCGTGCACGTAGGTATGCACGCACCGCCGCCGCCGCCGTCGATATACGTGGCCACCACCCACGCCCAACCATCGTTCGCAATAAAAACATTAACGGCGAATTAACAGGGGCCGGTTGGGAAAAGTACGTGTGAATTTAACAAGCTGCCCACCCGAATGGATCGTTTGTTCGCAAATATTACCAGCCGTGTTGTTTGCCCTGTGTATTTTTAAACTACCCATGAAAATCGATCAAATCCCTGATGCTCCCTTTAGTAATTACAATATTACGCGGCACGATTCATTTAGAATATGTAAACCGAGTGGAAGGCAATCGCAAATAAAACATTAATGCGCGATGCGTCCATCGGAAAAATTGGAAATATAAATTACACGCATGTAACGCGCGTTCCTGATATTTATTCCTTGGGATGGAATTAGATTACCGATTTTGCCGGTTCGCGTGCATAATTCAACCCATCCCGGACGATCGAACGTCGCCGGGGCGGCGATTGCACGCGTAAAACGCAACGGAAAGCGGGTTTGAATCGCGTCCGGCCGATTAGAACGCTCGCATGATTAGCGTCATAAAGTTTTCACGGGGCCGCGTTTAATTCCGACGGCCGGGAACGACGGGCTCGGCATGGAAATGGGAATCGGAATTGACGTGCAATCACCCGCGATCGACTCGATGCAGATGGTTTATGCGTAACCGATTAAACTATATCGGGCGTTGACTCGTTCAATCCGAAAACCGGACGCATCTACGAGCGATGAGCAACCATTGTTCCAAATCAGAATTGAAACAGATCGAGTCGCTACGATCCAACGTTCTATCAGTGCTTCAATTTAGACCGTTTCCATTCTTATCGGGAGATATGATAGCCTGTAAAAGTGTTTCTACGTTTCTTTTAATTGTTCCTATCGATTGCAAGAAGTTAATTAAGTACAGATTAATCCTGATAGCAAGTTAATCATCTACCGAGAAACTCTATCTCAAAGATAGTTTCTTACGATAGCAGTACGGAGTTTGAATAGACGTTTAATCGACTAGACGAATTTCTGACGTGAACTAACTGCTATCGACCCTAAGTACCGGGAGCGAGGCTTTCGGTCATGTATATAATATCGTATTTAATGGCCGAAGATTGACCTCGGACCTTAGCCACTGAATGTGCAAGTCAAACTTCGCGGATGAGATTGAACGATGAATTAGAAAGCGTGCTTGGACGAAGGCATGCCTTAAACTTTGGAAGATCGCGCTTGATCATAATTTAATCAAAGATCACAGGTCGTTTAACGTTAGATAGTTATCAGATGCATACTACTCTTCTGTTGCATGTTTGGCGGAAAGTAATTACGGGATATACGGTTTTTCTTTAAGGAGATAGTTCATCTTTCGAGGAGAGACTTCCGACTTTCTATTGTTAGAAACTACACAAATATTGCGGTACGTCACCGAGGTAAAAGTGTACACAGCGAAGAAACTGTAAAGGAGATGGTCTCAACTAAGTAAGCATAGGTTTGTATTTCCTCCAGTTGAAATTTTTAATTCTTCGTAAAGTGTACGGAACGCGAAATACCGACTTCCGCGTTTCTGAAGAGAAACTTGCTTCGCATGGAAAAATTCAATCCACGCGAAAACGGAACGAATACCGAAGTTTCCCTCGCGTAAGAGTTTCATTTGAATTGGAAATTACAAGATAGCAGGACAATCTCCTGATTGCGATGAAGCGCTCATTGATAACCAGATATAACGGATTATCAATTGTCAGAGATTTTGTCAACAATTATGCGACGTCCCCGGAAATTCCTAAGCGATTACAAGCTTGCCGTAGTATCGCAAACGATGAACAAGCAGAGACAGAAGGAACAAAGCTAATCGTACCTACAACCTTGCATTAGAGACTCTAGACCCGATTAAATTTAATTGCTAGAGGAAGCGGTCGAATTGAAATCTAGAACGGGTTCTGACGCGTTTAACCGTTAGAGATTAAAAAACACTACGTGCATTAATGTCGCGTAAAAAAACATGACATTGAACAACCGTATAATTGAATTGATAAGATACGAGCCCTGCAGATAATAGCCTGCTAGCAAAGGCTTAGACCTGAGGTTCACGAGACTCAACACGGTGAAGAAGGAAACCTGAGCAGAGGGCTTGAAACCTTCATCAAGCCAGCCCGAAACTTAACACAATATACATAGGTGCTTTGGTGGTTTTCGGCCTTATTCATATCGACAAGTTTCGAGTCAAACACCATCTAGCCCAGAGTTACGTGTCTATTTAAAGCTTAACCGAGAGAACGATCTGACCGGAGGGACAGCTTAACTCCAAAATGTCTTCATTGAGCAGACGCAATATATTATTCGTCAGGGTAACGAATGAATCGAGCGAGCAATTAAATAAAGAGTGCAGTCGCACGGGCTAGCTAATTCTTTTTTCCGCTGTCTTGTATCGTTGAAATATATGGACAGTAAATGTTCATTTCGGGCGTTGGACGCATCCTCGCACTCAGGACGAATGTGCTAATTTTATTTGGCGATTTATCCGGCGATTTTATTTTTATTTGTAGAACGCGAATCAAAATTACGGGGCTGGCCTCCGGGGGGTGAAGAGCGGAGGCCGAGTTATTCGCGCTGATTTACCAGCGCGCACGGTTCCGTTTGTTCGGCCACGGAAAATGCCATTAATCGGAATATCCATGAGAATATACATACTGTGTTCTCATTTATACGCAAATGTAAGCGACGCAACAGCGGGATAGAGCCATCGTGAAATCGGAAACTGTTGAAATTTAGTTGGAAAATGGAAAGCAAAGCCACGCGCGAGATATTCCTATTCGAGGGAACCGGGTTATCGTACAAGCCACCAAAAACAATCGCGCGTTTCCGTGAGAGTTAAAAAATATATTAGAAATAACTATACTGCACGTATATACCGTATGACTCTTACTTATTGCAAGGTGCAATGCTACCAAAAACTTTGATTACAGAAATTTTTACTCGACGGTTGATAAAGAAATCAAATATGTGATACCGCTGGTATTTGCCTCCGACAAATATTTAACGTTCAAGCTTAACTTACACGAGCAATGAACCTGATATAAGGAATCAGTTATCGTTCGCTGATAATAATATGTATCTATAACATTCAACTTTTATCGAGAAAACCACGGTTATCTTACGTTCATCCGTCGTAAGATTTGATATCAAAACACGCCAGGTTTCAATTCTTTCCTTCGCAACAAGGAAGAGTTACTAATAGTTTCTACTAATTAAAAGGTGAGAACGCAACTTCGCGTTTTCGCTGATATCATCGACGGTAATTCATTTTACGCATGCATATATGAATGGGGAACAAGTGTGTACTCACCTCTTTCACTTTGTCCCTCCGTTCCCTGGCGACGGGGTCCTTGTCCTCTCCGCCGACAGTCGTAGGAAGTTTATCCGCAGGCGCCGGGGGTACGGTCTCGAGAACGTCGTTCTTCCGGTACAGCACCAACGAGGGCGAACTACTCACACGCACTTGTACATCACCAATGTTCAATTCCGGTTTTTCCAGCGTCTTCTGTTGCTGATACTCCTCGTCGATTTTCGCCTGTGAACCAGATGACGCCCCGTCTCAGCATTTTTCTCATGCGACGGCCTCTCGTTTAATTACGCGTTCAAGAGCTTGTTTTGCTTTGCGAACTCATCGACAGAATAATCGAAACAATACTTCAAATAATTCAAATAAAATGCTTTCTTGTGCTACACTAATTATCTTCTGTTTGAAATGAAAACATGCAGAACTTCTGTGATAGTATTAATTCGAAACGAAATGGGTATCTGATGTACTGTACGAAGAGATTATAAAATAATAGACAAGCATTCGGTCTGAAATAATTCGATATCAGAAAACAGAGAATCGTAGTTGATTATCAAAGGTACGGGATACTTATGCTGGAGAGGTCAGTAACATGCGACACAGTGTCTTCTGATCTTGAAACGTTCCCATTTATTCAGCCAACGGTTTCCACTCTCCACCCGTTCTCTCAGACGTTTACAATACAATATATTAACGTGCCGCATCCCGCTCAATCAGATACCCATTTTGCTATCCTATTTCCGGTTTCGAGCGCATCAACTTTTACCAAATCGCTCGAGAGACCTCGGATCGCATATTTATTCAACTAAACGCGCTTCTTTCGCTTGGAAAACGCTCTCGACTACCTAGCCACGCTCATAAGTCCTAGATTAACTCAATTGATTTGGAAATGATCTGCCTTACTCGTTCGTTGAAATAATAACAAGTACTCAAATGTTTAAAACGATTGCCTATTCTCATTCTATTCTAAATACCATATCCCTCCTATTAAGATCCAATTAATGATTTTAAACAAAGGACTTCACGTCCCACGGTAGTTATAATTGGTGATCGATTAATTGCTAAAGTTTCTCTTTATCAAATATCGTTCAATACAATAATCACTTAAACTTACTAACATCTTATCTGTAATCTCTATCTTAATCGCTAATAGCTTCCTTTAATTCTCTAAGTGATTATTCTTTTCATCCGAAGAATACATGTACACCATACAGTTTCCGTCGTGTTACAACATAAATTATTCTATCAGATTTCGATATCTCGTACGATAAGGCACATGCGGATTGTACAGATTATCGAACAGAACAATTTATTATCGCAGCAGGAGAGATGATTTACTGTATATTTGCTTACAACGAAAAGGTTGTATTTGATCATTTTCATTCATCCATCACACGCCGACGCGACTCGTTTACGTAATTCCACTGAATTTCCAAACCATGGGAACTGTTACGAAACGAATGGTATTACGTAGAGAACGGTTCAACAGCGTTTGCGAGCAACCACCATTACAAGTTATCCGGCGAAGATGAAAACTACGTTACAAGCGAAGTTGATAGATGCTAATGCCATGTAAGCGTAATGATATCATGGTACCGTTGCAACTCTTCAATTCGTTATCAACTGGCCTACATCTAATTCAATTAGCTCGCTCTATCGTGACTGATTGCTCACGTGAACTCACTCGCACGAGCGTGGCCCGCATTATATAGGTACAAATCGTGTACCGCCGCAGTCCTGCATTAATGAGAACGAACGAATCACAGATCAATGAGAAGTTTACAACCATAATTAATCGAGAGACATAATTCAATGCCCGGTGATATAATAATTGACTACTTAAACCTTTTTGCTGGTAATAAAAGACTCGATAATGAACCTGGGCTTCGTGGTGAGTTTAAATACTAATTAACAGTTCTAATCGCTGTGAACACATTCAAATCGGAACGTGCATGACACTGTAAACCTGCTAAGCTCTCGAACAACTGCTATTACAATTCGTATTGCCTGGCTACCGTCGAATCTACAGCCAATTCGGCTCGTAAGCAAGCAATGGACAAACGTTTATTTCGTGTTACAATATAAATCAGTTTAAACCGCGCAGTCGTTACTTTCTCACGACTGCTGCCTATACACGTGCATGGGGCGGCGCGTCTCAACGAGGGTCGATGCGTCGGGAATTATGCTCGGAGACTTCGGGTCGAGTCCATTACGACTGACAACACAGAAAAACGAGCCGAAAGATGAAGTTAATACAATCACGGTCGACTAGTTTCGCACACACATATTTTATGATGCTTATCGCGTTTCTAATTCGCATACGCGATAGTAAACAAGGTCAGAATTACTGTTACTCTTTCCTAGCGGGAAAACGGGACACGTGCGATGGAACGCGATCGCTTTCAGATTCCACTGGCTATAAATATTCCGACCACGCGAAACGTAGGCAGAACGTTTCATGCGTTCGCGAGTACACGCAACGCTTACACGACGCAAATGGAAATGATGAATATGATTCTCGGGTTTCGACTAGCTGACCTGATAACGATCCACCGCGAACAGAAACAAATCGACAGCGGTTGAAGCGGGATGCTGTCAGATAGGGTATCGTGCGAAGCTTTGCTTTCGAGCACACGTGAGCCCGCGGACGTCACGATGGCGGCACGTAAACAAACGGGTCGCGAGAGCGTGTAACACCTGAACGCATGGAGAAAACAAGGCCGGCCTTGCGGGATGACGATTGTCGAATCAATGTCAAAGAGAAAGTAACACCGGTTCGTGCTGTCCGTGAAGGAAAGAAAGTGACACGGTACGAGCCGAGGCTAGGAAATCGAGAGTCGTCGCGCTAATCTAAGGACGACGTCGGGAAACCGACACCGCGCGCGGACCTGCAGCTTCTGCTTGTCCTCGATAAGATGCACGTCCTGATGATCGACGCCCTCGTGTCCAAATGGCACGGCATTCGGATGACCCATGGACCCCTTCAGGCCCATCTGCATACGAGGTGGTGCCGGTATCAGCAGGTCCGGTCCCGCTTTTTGCATACGCTTGTACACACGGTAGACACTGTTCACCGCGACGCCGCCCGTGCCACCACGGAAGTCCGGCAAGAAGAAAAACGCACCGAAACACACGACACCGAACGTTAAAAACACCAACAAGATCAGGTACTTCTCGCGCGGACGGAACGACCGTCTCGAGAACAGGGGCACCGGCATACCGTTTACGAACCGTTGATACGACGGCAAGACGATCGACGGTGTCGTCATTATCGCGATACTGTCACGACACCGCACGCACCAGCCCACGCTTCCCCCTTTTCAAAACAGACGAAAACTCAATCACTCGTGCGCGTTGTATTGCCGTTTTCCTACCCGTCGCACGCCATTACGAATGCGATGGCACGCGAGCGCCACCTGCCCGCCATCTTGGACACTTCGTACCGAGCTCAGCGCCAATCAGCTGACACGACGTACACTACGAACCCACGGCCCTATATACATATAAATGATATAAACATGAAATATTAAGAATTTCTTTTCACGTCGACCAAACAATTTCAAAAGAATTTAAGAACCCTGAAATACACTGCGAATCAGCAACCATTTAGCTATGATTTTAATTCGACGCGTACTTACGACTCGTTTGTACTGCAATAAATTGTTTAGCTATGTATACGAATGTATGTTTGCGACAATGATACATATTATTATGATTCGAAACAGATGAAAGTGATTTCGTACGAACATTGTTTCGTATTAACATCGTAGACTCTGTCTCGTTGATTCTTGTGAAGATGCTATGCGTTGAACCGGAAAAAGCGTGGAAAAATTAAGTTCGACACTAGTGTGAGAAACACGAAAAGCCCGGGCATGAGCACTCCCATTTCCTTTCTGCTGATAATCTCTCCCGGGTGGTTTCACTATTCGTCAACGCACGGCGTTGTAACACCACACTAACACGGTCTTGTTGATACGTAGATCTTGACTGGAACAGCTGAATCAGCCATTGTTACTCGAATGTATAGAATCATTATTTTTGTCGTATTGTTTTTTGATTTGTTATCGCGTGTCATGTCTAGTTTTCAAGCACCGTAACATAATTAGGCGAAATAATCGATAATTGACAATAGCGTTAATGTTAGGTTTCTTCGTCGTTTTAATTGAACGAAAATAAACCGTACAAGAGGAGAAGAGGTAGCGATAGATCAGTGACTACATTAGCAGTTTATTTGCAAGTCTTGAATCGTGAATTTTCAACTCCTGCTATGACAGAGATCACGGCCTGATAATGGGAAACGCAGGCAGTAATCAACCAGTTGGACATCACCACAGTAGTAACACAAGCAGAGAGCACCGTCACACAAAGGAATACCCACCAGCTTCACCAGGAAAGGAAGGGCAAGCATTCGTTTTTGACAAGAAACCAAGCCAAAAATTAGTTTTCCAATCATCGAACGAAGAAGAGGAGCCTTACTACGCTAAGGTGCTTTAAACAACAATAGATCATTAAAAATTCCTTGATTCTCGTGGTTATTTATTAATTTTATTAATAGACCAATGCTCAACAAGATGGAGAAGAGTTTAGCTCTCAACGTCCACGTTCCAATACAGTCTCAGAAGGAACTAAAGTGACAGATAGCAAAGTTCTTCCAACTGTTTTTAAATGGGAAGGTGGTGGCAAACAGGTGTATATCAGTGGGACTTTTACTGGATGGAAGACATTGCCGATGGTTAAGAGTCACGGTGACTTCGTAACAATTATTGACTTGCCAGAGGGTGAGCATCAGTACAAGTTTTTCGTTGACGGCGAATGGAGGCACGATCCAGATATAGTATGGAATAACTTTATTTAGCTTATACATAACATCAAAGTATTCGAAGATTTATATGAAATATATCTATTATAGAAAATTGTTGATAATGGTATGGGTTCCAAGAACAACTTAGTATCCGTAAGGAAGTCAGATTTCGAAGTTTTTCAAGCCCTTGCAAAAGATAGCGAAGGTGTCATAAGTAGTGCTCAAACAGAATATGGTCAAGAGATTCCTCCCCATAAACCATGGGAAAAAGTAGCTGGTCCACCAATATTGCCACCACATTTGTTACAAGTTATTCTTAATAAGGATACTCCATTATCAGTAAGTACAACTATTGATGGTAAGGATCAGGAAATTACCCGATTTATAAACACTGTACCTCTTAATAATTCTAGTGTGAGCCAACTCTCCTACCAGAACCAAATCACGTTATGTTAAATCACCTGTACGCCTTAAGTATCAAGGACAGTGTGATGGTTCTATCAGCGACACACCGTTACCGCAAAAAATATGTTACCACCCTATTATACAAACCGATTTAAAAATCCTGAAGCCATTCCTGAAGTTGTCGACGATTTGTTAGTTACAGCGAATCGACAGGTATTTTGTAGGTAAGATAAAATATCGACGTTTAAAACTAAGTATTTGGAAATTGACGGCGCATAAACAATTTGTTGTATTTGAAATGTGAAATAATATAATTATTATTTATTAAAATGGAATATTTTACATCATACGTCTTCCACATAACGGAGCTAACTTTATTAAAAATATATTTCGTTATGCAGTAAAATCTCGCTTTTCTAAACCGAATTATCAGTTATCTCCGGTAAATCTGCGTACGGGGATTCGGACCTTGTCCTGAGAAAGTAGGTGCCTGTAGCTGTTTGATCAACATGTTCTCCCATCAACGTAGTCGTTGAATGATCGCAACTGCCTTGCATAAATTGATCCCACGTTTGGCACTTGCTGGCTAAAAACCCGATTTTAGACCCAATGCTCTCGGTAAAGTACACATACGATCGTCCGTGGCTGCAGGCTTCTGTTTGAAGTCACATACTTGTACATACATTCGATTATTGATAATGTTTATGAGTAATACTTTACCTATGACCTCCGGTATGCAACAACATCCGGGTTGTACAGCTGTTCCAGCATTTGGATAAAAATCTATGCTACCTAGTGGTTGCAAATATCCTAAGACTCCGCCGCAGGAATGAATAATGTCAACAAATTTCGCGTCTGTAGGATCTAATCGACTATCGTCTGATGCTAGCAGATGAATTCCAGGCAAAGCAGGATCTAACCCGGTTATTCTCCCTAAACGACCGGTAGTTACCGAATGTCCCGCGTTGCCAGCAACGTGAGCACCGAGAGAATGCCCTACGTAAAATAATTACAAATAATTGAAAGCTTAGGAATTACGTATGAAACGTTGAACAATAAGCTTACCTAGAAAATGAATATTTTCGGTATTAGTACCGGTCTCTTTGACTAGGAAATCAATAAATTCAGCAGCTATTTTTCCTACTCTGCCTGTATTACGCATCGGTCCAAGATAGAACGTACTTGCAGCCAATGGTTGCCAATCGACCATAATCACATTATAGTCGTAATGTTTTAGGTATTCTACGTAGATAACGAATTATGAAAATCATTGTTTCATTCTGAACGTGTTCCGTAAAAATTGCAATACCTTCTTTCATGTTTACCAAGCCAGCACTCATCGCGCTTGATTTCCATCCGTGTGTTATAAATTTTGTTTGACTAGACGGATTAAAGCCAGACGCGGAAAGTCCACTGCTATCATTTGTATATAATTGGATACCTTTCTCCGGATTCGATCTTCAAATACGTTTAAATGAAGCAAAGTACATTTTCGTAACTATCTAATTAGATTATTTAAATACCTGGTATAGAGGATGTAAGAAACTTGAGATTCATCTAGGATACCTCGCTCGTCCATTTCTGTAGGTTTCAATACCGCAACTTGTGGTTGATTGTTTCCATCAGGAATGAAAATCCAATCTTCCCCATATCCATCGTACTTCTCTCGCAAACCACTATTCCACGCGTAAGAAATCGAAAGATCGAATGAAACGATGAGTACGGTAAAACATTTCAGCAAATCAACAGGCGTCATTTTTATTCTGAGAAATAAGAAATTGAAAATATGAAGAATGTAAATCTTATTACTTGCTTTGCGCGGATGGTGCGCGTCCTGAGGTAAGCTTTTCTTATAAACCCTGGCAATATCAAGCGAAACGTTGACAAACCCTCGCGTGCCCCAGTTTCGTTTATTTTATCTCTGCTGTGATACTGTTTGCGCGGAAATACTGTCAAGTGGTTCCTTGACAGTACCTTAAAACATTGTAATCGTATTCAAGGAGGTGCAGGTTTTTGCTCAATTATCTGTCGGATGTGCTGTGTTTTCGTATCGCGCATAGAATGGTAACATATACACATTATTAAATAGAATCGCCGTTAATTACCTGCTTGCAGCTTGTTCGAACCAGGAAGTCATCTATCCCTTCAGATTAAATGAAAATCACAAGATTGCATATCAAAAATTTTAACAGGGAATAAGAAATCATTTTTTACGAACATAAATTTTATTATCGTACATCGTCTTTTTACAACACACACTTTACAATTCACGATCGTTGGCTTTTTTTAATTTATTATATATATGTACGTTGTGTTTTTTGTAAGGAATATTCTAAAGATTTCTTAAACTTAACTTTAATCCCGATTTTTATACACTTTGAGCCAACATCATCAACCATATGTAAGTATCAAAAAAACCGTAGTAAACTCATTGTACCAACGGTTTTCATTGCCATGAGCAAATTCTGAAAGAATAATAAAATAGAGTACACCATAATTACACTTACACTTTTAGATCGCGTAATTATAGAAAATGCATACCGCTTGGTACCGTAGTTGTTCCGAATTCTCCATTCATAAAAGCGCCTACTAATTTTACTTCTGGAAATAATCGTTTGAAAATAGATGATTCCACATCTCCTTCGCTGTAGAGTTCTCGCCCGCGAGCATTACATGCAGACATAAATGCCAAAGAATGTTTTTTTAAGGAAATACTATTTTTGAATGATCTCAATTCCCGTTCGACTTCTTCCTTGGTGTCTTCATGAATAACTACAGACCATGCATTTACTGATCCAGTGAAAATAATTGCGACACCGTTTGCAACTTCCAAGCACTTATTTTTGTTTCTATTACATACATGTATATCAAAGACCATTCCTCCACATATAGGTACCGTCATTTCTTCACTGAAAAAACTAGACATGTTACAAGGAGATATATGCTATTGAATGATATATGATAAGAAGTTCAAGCCGTACCGGGTTATCAATATTTCCGCATGTTTCCTTATTTTAGGTTTACGTTGACTCCCGAAGAATAGAACACATTTAGTATTATGAAAGCTATTGACAAGCCTTCTCAGTTGCGTAGACAATTGTGAGGTTGTGCAATATGGGAGCTTAAAAATTGGTATTACTTTAATTGATACATTAGGTATTTTAGGTAGGAATGCGCATACTACATTATCTTCATGTATTTCTTCTATTTCTTTGTTCTCCAAAATTATACTGTCTGTGCCCAATGTTATAACATCACAGTCTCTTGGGAGAAGTTTACAGAAGCAATCTTGTAAAAAGCAACACACGATTATCAAGAGAAATAAAAATACTATATGTAAGTATAGTGGCAGAGAATAAAATACCTTTGCAATTAGCTTCCTTTGTATAATCTCTACCTGACTTAAAAAATAATCCTAACGTTGGTTTGATCCATAAATGATCACTAATTTCCTCTCTAAACTCTTCCTGTTTTCTCAATAAATTTCCTTCTACACAGACAGGGCCTCTGGTCCGTTCTTCATCATTCGCTACCTCGTGCCATGTCCTAAGATATAAAGTAAACTTAATTGAACTCTATAACACTTTTATGCAAATAAGCAGAGTCAGTGATACATATAGAGTTTACTTTATTTAAAAATTTCTACTTAATTTAAAAAATATTGTTCGCACCTGCAAACCAATGAAGCATTCAATAGTTCTTTAGAATTTAAATATTTAAATATAATTCTCAGAACATCGTAGGTTAATTGACCACAAGTATTAAACTTCTTCTTTTCCCTGACGCTTGTGGAACTGTCGTCTTCGCAGCTCCTTTTGCCTCTTCTGTTCATTTTAATTTATGGATAAAACTGTATAATATTGTATAAAGTCTATTACACTTATAAAACAACTTGTTTTAAACCAGTTGACATGAATTGTAGATCATACGTACATACACACTATCATGCGCGTACTACGTATGTGCATGTACGTAATATATATATAAACAGAATTTGACATACGCACTAAGAATCAAACAGATTCATATATAAGCTGATGTTGCATGCTCCTGAGTCCTTTAATGGTGGGAATTGTTAAGAATTTTTCAGCTGGGACATATATTTCTCTGCTAGATTGTCTTTGTCTCTGAACACATTGATAACAGACAATATATTGTCCACTTCCATTTGTTATTCTTTTCCATTTATAAGATAAATAAATATGTTATGATAGATATTGATTATGAAATTCCTGTAACAATATTAAGCCTCGATACAAAAGTCCCTGGCAGTTTAGTAGAAGACAAATGTTTCTAATTTAAACATAAACATAGTTAATTCAAAGGCTTCAAAGCCAACTGCATCAGATACAAATATACCAACAATGCCTATTAGAGATTTAAAGGCATCCTGCAAAAACTACATGATAAACGCTAGAGTCAAGCTTAAATATCCTATCAAAACATGGTCTAATTCAGTGGTTGCGGGCAGGTGCTCTGTATAGATTTTCAAGACAACAGTGGAGAAATTATTATAGATGCTCAGCATGCAAGAAGGAATGCGATACATTTTTCAATATGATTAAGATAAAAATATGTATTACTTCCCAAAAGTTAATGTAAAGACAGCAACATGATACATAATAAACAAATATGAATTGGTTCTGATTCATTATTCAGAAGTTATTCTATGCAATGAAGCAGAGAAACCATTGAATCTTGTATATAATTTTATATCACTGAGTGATACAAGTGAGAAAGAGCAAAATGATGTAGTCAATGTTTTGGGTATCATAAAAACTTGTGGAGTGGTTTGTGAAGTGACTGGAGATGATGGCATTGTCAAAGAAATCGAGTTTACTGATGAGAGCGATGCCATAGTTAA